>VDFB02000015.1:428473771-428558097 GCA_007258455.2 Sequoia sempervirens | reverse complement strand
TATATATATATATATATATATATATAATATATATATATATATATATATATATATATAGATAATATGCTATTTTTCCACATGTGCAAAATAGAGAGCTTGATTTTCGGTGAAAAACCTATGTTTAAGCAAACTAAAAAAAATACATAATAAAACAAAAACATATTAAAATTATATTTGATGGATAGCTCATTCTGAGGACTACCATCATCTAGTTGGGTCTGTGAAGTCTCCTCCATTTTCATCCTCAACCTGAGCTTTGAAAGGAAATTTTTTGTAGAGATTTGGTAGAAGAGGAGGGGAAGGGGGAAAAGGGGGGGTTTGTATGGACCCCCCTTCAAGTGAACCCTCCTTTTTTTGAATTTTCCTTTGTGTTCATTTTAAAAAATGTGCCAAAGAGTGGGTCTCTTCAATTAATAGGGTTTGCTCGAAGGGGGGTCCATACGAACACCTTAGTTCGTGTGAACCCCTAAAATCCTTTTTTTTTCATGGGAGCATTTTTGCACTTTTCCTTCCTCAATGAAATTGTAAACGAATATTGTAGGATCACCCTTATCTTTCAATATAGAGGATTCATAAAAGTGGGCACCAAACAATTAAATCCATCCTAGCTCCACATTGTCTTAATTTTTATATTTGAATTCTCCATAGCTATATTGTTGGATGGAATGAGAGATTGAAATTAGTTTTATCCTTCAATACCACCTTTATTTTTTCCATGCAAGTAGAAGCATCATAAAAAATCTCCATGAATTCTTATGTTACTAAATTTTTTTGGAGCTCCCTAGCTCACTTATTTGACATTCCCACATATTATTTTCATGGGAAATACTCTTGGAAGCCATTTGATAATTAGTTTAGCTACCTTTGGATCAAAATATTTTATTTGACCTAAGGATTTTTGGATATTTATGTTACATTCCCATAGGTATTCAATCATCCTAATAATATTTTGCAACCTTTCCTTGAGGATACCCTTGAATGGCTTTCTAATGTCTTGTTTAACATTCATATACTTTGATTTTAATAAAATATAAAATTTATATACTTATTCTTACAAAGCACTAATATCCTAAGGTATATTGGGATGACATGGGAATAATTTTCTTTCCACACCCTTCAACTACTCTTTAAACTTGTTAACAATTGAATTTTCATTTGCTAAAGTTTGGTTTAACTTTATTATTTCATTTTTTGATTCCTCATGTTCCTTGTATAACTTTTGTAGAGTAGGGGGATTTGTCACCCCTAAGGCTCCAGGTCATGGGAAAGTCCCAAGGAATGAACTACCCTAAACTACCTCAAATTGACTAACGAATTAAGAAAGGAAAGATGAGTTGAATAGGAAGGGAAAACAAAACTTTTTTCCCTTCTGCTAATGACAAACATTTTTGGAAACCAGGTGAGCAAACCGTAAGGGTCTCAGATTGTGAACCAAACATCTCTCTGTCTAAGGATGAAAGCGTGGTAACTGGAATTAGCATGCCACACTAGAGTCTCAGGGATGCGCTAACGTCTTGCATGGATGAAGAGTCAAATGAAAAACAAAGACGTACAAGGTCAACTTACGACATGTATATATCAAAGTTTTAGAATTTGATAGTTTGATAGAAAAATATAGAAATAGGTAGTACAACAAGAATAATACTTATAAATCTATTCGAACGATAAAATGATGAAGGAGAGAGAGAGACAACTCACACATGGTCCAGTTCTCTAGCTATAGATCCAAGTGGATGAATCTGCACCTACACACACATAAACAAAAAAAGTGTTGGGTTGTGTTTTGAGGTCTACCTCAGTTAGAACCTTGTTTTGGTGTTCCCACCTGCATGGACAACCAATATGCAACAATATGGAGAAAAAGTGATAGAGAAGAGAATAGAAATGACACAATAAAGTAGAGAGCAATGACAACCTGAATGCTACTCTACAAGATGATAGATGCAAGTAAATGAAAAGACACACTGTTACCTTCCCTTCTTTAAGCACTCAAGGCCAATAGAGGAAAGAAGAGAACAAAACCACCACATTGAGGAGATAGAACTTTGTAAACATACATCAATGATGGTGTTGAAGCAAGAAGACACTGTACGGACCAAGTAGAAAGCTGGTAGTAGCAAGATAGAGCAAGAATGATCAAGAAGTGAATAGAGAGTGTGAGAAAATGAGTTAGAGAATTTAGAAGCATGAAAGAATGAGTTTGAATGAGAAAATGGAGGCAAGGAGACGTTTTTCATCAGTCAAGACCCAAAAGAGAACATTACCTTCACGACCAACCAAAAAATGTAACGCTTATATGGATTTTAGAGGCAAGAATTTGTTAGGATGATAGCGCTACGTGCGTCCTCAACAAATATTCCCCCACTGACTCAAAAAGACAAGGACACATGGTAAAATTAGGAAGATGACAATGGGTTTATGCATCATCATACTTGTAATTCTAAAGTAAGGGTAAATACATGGGAAATTTTCCCAAGGTGCAAATTTATACCATCACAACTTCCTAGAAATTGCCTCATTGAATTGAGCTATATGTACTACCAAAGAAGTGGATTCTTGGATAGTGACCCCCCACTCACTTTACAATAAAATTTTCATGCATATCTTGAGGCTTGAACACACTACATTTGGTTTATTTTTTGTAGGGGCATGCCTAAATTATTAAAGATTAACTTTGTTAATTAAAATTTGATCCCTTAATAAATTTGTATACTTCCTCTTGACTAGTAAATAATTCATCATTCTTTCTAATGATATCTAGAACCATAGATAACATAAGTAATACTCTATCTTGGTAGCAATATCTGACCACTTTCTCCAACCATTTTCCCTTTCCATTCTAGAGTTATATTCTTTATGTTAGATTCTAATCATTGGGAAGGGTTGGAGTTTTCTAACATATCTTTCTCATCATTCCATAATAGTCCATTCATTGTTATTTCCACTTTCATGATTCTTTCTCCTTCAACTTGACTATTAACAAAATAAAATAAAATTATCTAATCTTTATGAAAGTGTCATTAGCAAGAAATTCATCACAATACCTTTATCTTATATCTTTCATATCTAGTTGACATGGTTCTCTCTTCTTTGCATGTTCCTCTTTTCCTTTTTTGGCTAATTACATATTATTGTTTGTCCTTGAGACCATTTCTTTTAGATTTTTTTTTTTTTGATATTAGAAATTATGCCCATACAAATATTAAAAATCTTTCTTAATGTCTGTGAAATTAGTCATATTTCTAATATAGAAAATTGTTGTTAATAATTCTTGATGGTTTTGAAGGGTTTACATTCTAAAAATTAGTACAATTTTTTACTACAAGTTTCCTCTTAAATGCTATTGCTATATTTTATAATAAGTGGGTCACAAAAAGGTATCCCTAAAAATCGCTTAATTTAGCATCAACTTGCATTAGGTTTATATGCAATGTGAATCCTATTGTTATTTGGGTAAGAGACTCAATTTGGAAGGGGGTAAATGACTTTCATAAGCATGATATCACAATCTATTGAGAGGGAAAATTTTGTTTCAATATATTTCTAGCACATTTTATAATATTTAGTTTCAATATACATAACTTGCTTAAAGTTTTGCACATTTCTCCTTAATGATATTTAAATAGATTCGCTATTTCAAATGCACAATTCCTATTACATGCCTTATAGTAGGGTTCTATTTGAAGTGCAACACTATGGTACACATTAAGTGGGTTTCATGTATGCACAATTTATTCCAATTTGACTAACATTCATTAGTGTCATTAGTCTTGACAATATGAATTATGGGTGTGATTTAATTTTCTTTTATATTACCATTTTCTTGCATTTTGTGAAAAAATGGGTATATAAAATTCTCCTTGCATTTAAATCCTTGAATTCCTCATAATATTTTTAGCTTTCTCTCCCCAAATTAGTTAATAGCAAAACTAGGAAGTTATATTTTATTGTTGAAGCAATTTTCTTTGTTGAGTATAAAACATTTTCTGGTATAAATTATGTAGTAATTTTTTGAAAAAGTTTTGACTTCCTTATCAAGATGGATTATGAAAACACACTAAACCATTTAATGGTCAAACAATCAATACCAATTTTATATCCCATCCATACAAAAGTGATATATAGTTATCTTTTTGTTGGTAAAAATTTAATTTTGATTATTGAACAGTTTGATGTTTTAAGAATAGTTGGATAATTACTTATCTTAAAAATGAATCTTTGTAGAAAACCTAATTTTATGTAAAGTTGTTTAATAGTAGGTAATTTGTCAACAATGTTGATATGAACCTATCTAATGATAAACATCATTTTTTTCAATGAGATTGAATTTGTAAAAACTCTAATATTTTCATGTTGATAACTAAACTTGACATAGTATAAAAAAGAAGTTAAATAGCATTTTTATAATTTTTTTTTTGACATAGTCACAAATTGAGTTCTAACTCCTTTATAATGCTATCTATGATATGGCGTTATTGAATTAGTATCACTTTTTCAACATACAATATGACAACGATTGAAAATCTACGGTAGTAGATTATTCACACACATAAAATATGCTTAACTCAAACTTACCCTAGAACCTTCATGTAAAAATATGAGTAGCTGATTTTAAATTAAACTAAAAAAATCCATGAATAAGCCTATAATTGAAGCACTCATAGAAATCCATGTCAAAGAAACTATTGTGACATTCATCTATGAACAATGCTAAACATAACTCTCACATATTAAAATTAGAGAGAAAAAATAAAAAATAAAAAAAATATTTAATATCATTTCTAAGTGATGAATCAAGAAAATATTTTGAATGATAGTTACACCATAATTTGGGATTTCCATCCTAAAATTTAATAAAAAACAAAAAAACATTGAAGACTTAACTATCACTTTCTTGATATTAATTTAGATATATATGTCTTAACAATAAAATTAAAAATCATTTCTTCTCATGATTAATACTTATTATGTCATTTTGTTGAATATCTTTGAAAATCATTAATCGTTAAAATTATTTTTAAAAAATTATAAAAAATCCTTTATATTATTATACCCATAGACATCTTGAAAATTAATAACATGCAATATCAAATAATGTATAGACATAAATATTTATAATCTTATTGACTAAACACTTTCTAATATGACTCTTAAATATATAAATATATAATGTTGACCAAATAAACTACAAATATTTATACCATATTAATAAATATTGACAATCAAAATATCTAATTCTTTTTTTTTTAATTGAACAAATGCATTTTATTAATAAAAGAAAATTAATTTACAAGAGTACATAAGTGCTCGGAGGAGGCACATCCCAACCAAAATGATTGGAAGAGACCAAAATACAAGAAATGCTCAAGTACATATCAGTTAAAACAGCTGAAAAAAACTTAAGAAATAGTACAATTTACAATAAAATCACTTTTCTTCAAGAGTAAGTAGCACATTTTAACCATTGGGAGTAGAGATCCATTATGATTTTTGGCTCTAGGAAAATTCACAGCCACAATTCACAACGGAAAATTCACCGTCTTGACAAATTCACCTCAAGTAAAATTCATCACCAGCAATTCATGCGGCGACAGACCACATTAACATTTTTTAATATTAATACCGCGATGAATTGATGGTGGTGAATTTTACTTGTGGTAAATTTATCATGACGGTGAATTGTTGGAGATGAATTTTCCGTTGGTGAATTACTAGCAATAAATTTGCTGTATGCCATGATTTTTAGTGCTGCCAGCTGAAACCGAACTTTAAAAAATTGGATTTGAAACTCTGAAATGTTATTCTGTTTCTCCTTCACAACTAATTCTTGATGTTGATCAGAATTATTTGCACCTGCGCGCAAAAAACTATTGAGGCCGGCCTTGATTGTTCTCATCTGGACTTCCATTGTTTCAATAAGGCCGGCCGTAATTGTCTTTCATGTGGAACTCCACATGTATTTCATAGTTATTCCTATTCATGCAGTGTTGGGGATGGCCTGCAGAAGCACCCATGTTCTTGTGCTTCGACCATTTCAATAAAAGTCCAGCCCATTTGTTTCTGTTTTTCAACCTGCCCTACTGGTCACTATATATTCCTCATAGTACAAGATTGAAAAGCAATACAAACAATTCTGTTTGTTTTTTTTGGTTTTTATATCAAATCCAGAATTGTTATAGGTTGAAATTTTTCTCAAAATTTTCTAACATGATCCCAACTTCATTCCTTATGATCGTGAATTGATTTGGATTGTTTAATCCCTTCCCATCAGAACTGGGTAGACTCTGAAATTTCGCCCTTTATGCTTTATCATAACAATGGAAGGCAAACAATACAATGGGATTAGATTGAAATTTGTGTGAGATTTCACAGTGAACTCATAATTTTCTTTTCTGGACTGAATTGTCTTTGAGTTTAAGACAATGGGATTAGGAGGATGGATGAGAAGCTCAAGGTTGAAGGGAAGGGCGGATACATATAGTGAGATGAGTAAGTGTAAAGAAGCACTTGAAGAGAGGCGATACCAGATTGCCCAGATAATCATAATGAAAATCTTGAAGCAGGCTGATGGGCCAAAACCCAAGCCAGCTTTGAGGATAAGGTTGCGCAGATTTCGCATGAAAGTGGGCCAATCTGTGTTTAGCAGATTCAAATCGAGGATGCATATGAGCATGAGATTTATGAACCGGCTTCTCTTAGCATTATCTCGCATTTCTCCAAGGCCAACATCATTGACACAGAGTTTCTGTGATGAAGAGGATCTAGCTATGAGCTTGCCTCTTCTCTTAAATTGACGAATTCATTTATTTCTTTATCTTCTTCTCCTAAGAGAAGAAGTAAAATTAATAAAAGTGCAAAGGATTTAGATGGGTATAAATTTGTTCCTGTACCCAATTGCCCATGTCAGTTTAGGGGATTTCTTATATATTTTTATAAGTTCCCATTGACATGACATTTATGTTTTTCAAGGGATTTATGTAGTTCAGCTGTTTGACGGTACAGATGTAGTAGTTGCAGGGTGTAAATGGGTTCTCTGTTCTTTAATGGCGTAGAAATGGGTTCTCTGTAATTTAATGGCGTACACCTTGCTGACATTGCTGAGTAAAATATACAATTCAAATGGTGTAAATGAGATATTCCAAATATCAAAATCAATCCATACATCAATTTAAGAATCACATCAACATAAATCTACAAGATCATACAAAACTGATTTCTCCATTTAGGCATTACTCCACTCCACTAGTTCACCAGCTACACCCTACATTTGCATAGCCTGGTTGACATGTATGTTAATTTTCTTTCCTGTCTAGGGGTTTGACTACAATTGAAGATGTCAAGGAGCTTTCTTTCATCTTCAAGCAAGTCCCATCATGCTCATAAACATGGTGCAATTAAACTCAAAAAATATATTAAAAAAATGGTGAACAAAATTCAAAGGATTGCGTTAATTAAGAACTTAGCCATAACATTTAGACCAAAATGCAGAGTGTAGCCTAGTTTAAGGACATGGCTCAGTTCTTAGAAATATATACCTATGTTTGTTGCATATAATCATCCTAGTCTTTTAATCATATATTTACATCCAAGCCTAGTTTAAGGACATGGCTTAGTTCTTTCTTATATATATATATATTTGTTGCATAGAATCCTTCTAGTCTCTTAATCATATTTTTACATCCAAATTCTATTTAAAATCTTTTATCAAAATATTTCTATCGATCAACAATAAGATTGAGCTTCTATCAAGTCAAATCAAATAACTACCTAATGTTATTGATTAGATTTAATCATCTTAGTATAGAAGAATAGGAAGACATTTATTTTTCAATTATTTTCTAAACCACACATTCTTACATCACCTAAAAACTATCCCTAGGTTATCTTTCATCTCCTTTTAGAATTTAGATTTGATTTTTAATTATTTTCTTGTTAATTCTTCCGATCCTAGATTTGTTTTAACCTTACATCCCAAAAGTTCTTTTAAGATCCCTACACCCTCTTAGATGAAATGGAAGGAAAAAATGTTCCTTCAAATGGCTTCTCCCAATGTGCCTATCATTGAAAACATCACTACTTGAGTCCATATTATTCAAGATGACACCTAGTACCATGGTGTACATTATGGATCAATTCAAAATTAAAAGAGGAATGCAATTTCCTTCAGGCAATTTCTTTTAAAGAATAACATTAGAATTAAGATGATGATAGGCACTAGTCATTCCTAATTGATGATCTTTAGTGAGTTCTTTTGACAAACTCATATGGAATGGGTATGCTAAAAATAATTAGCTCAATTTTTTAGCATGCAACACTTATAATGATGCTTCTCATGATAATATCTTTCACTCCCATGGATTATCTTCTCCATTTCCTTCTTGCACCCAATTTACCACATCACCTACTCATCCTATCTCACCTACCTCCTTTCCATCCCTTCCATCCAATCTCACTTTGACACCACCTACCTGCCCTACCTCATGTCCTACCATTCTCTTTGCCTCATATAGTCATCCTTCAATCATTAGTAGGCCACCTCTTATACATATATCTCCTTCATACCACAATCTCATGTAACCCTTCAATCAGATTCTATTATTCCTTCCACAACCACATGATCCTACCATCTTAATCTATTCACATAAATTTAGTCCCCCTTATCTAACTTATTACAACTCTCAATTGATATAATCATGAAGAAAATTTGGTTGAGATCAAAGCTGACCACCTTAAGAATTTATGCTTTAGCTCCAAGACAAACCTATCTCAAGAGTTATACACAATCCTTTGGTTTACATGATATTCATGTTTATCTATTTCTTATGGGATTTTTATCTCCTTTCTTTGAATTGTATAGTGGAAAAGGAGACATTATAACTCACATTTACACTTTCAATGCTGCAAGGTTATATTTTCTATCTAATGATAGGTTGCTAGCCAAACTCTTTCCAAGAAATTTGAAAGAATACACACTTGAGTGTTTTTTTTTATTGCAACATGATTATATATATACATATATAGAACTTCCTAATTATTTTTTTCAGCACTTCCAAGTTTATATTGGTTTAAAATTTAATTTTACCAACGATTCCAATGCACATGTAAGGTTATAATGAAAGAGTCAATGACTTTGTCTTAAGATTTCAAACCTTACTTGCAATTTTGAACTATCAATAGCTAGATAATGATATACAAGGTTATTGATTGAGAGTTTGCTTCCCAAAATCAAGAAAAAGGTTAATTTTAATCATTATACCTCTTTACTAGCTTAAAGTGCTAGCATAAGGAACTATGAACTTAAGCTCCTTAACGATAATTAACTAACATATGGTTACTCTAGCACAACTCACATACCATCCTCTATCCCTAACAAGTTTCCGTCAAAGAAAATTTTGAGGAAGGGTTTAATGATAGTGGATACTGACATAAATAAGAACCAGAACCAAATATTACAAGTATATTGATCAATATCACAATGATTCAAATGTCATCAATGATTGATCCCGCAATAGTGTGTCCTAGTTGTGGGATGGGGCAAAAAAGCGAGCCCAAGGTGCTAAACAATTTAAAACACCTTAGAATGAACATACATTTGAATGAACCTTCATTCAAATGTGATATCATCATGGCCTTTGAATGAAGACTTTTTAATTTTTTTTTAAAAATATCTAGATGTTTAAAATGTTGTATGGAAGGGACCTTCAAATGAAGGCAAATCTTTATTCAGAGGTCCTTTTGATAGCACCATCCTACTAATATTTTTAAGAATACATTTCTAATTCAAAGCAAGGGTTGGACCATCAAATAAAGTCATTATGACATGATGTTTTACATGATTGTAGACCTTATCATAAGATTTCCAAAAAATAAAAATAATTTTATTATATGTTTCATTGAATTTTATGATTATTTTCTATTTTCTTGTGAACATAGGTTTTTTTAACCAAACATAAAGGTATTTGTTTGATACATATGGAACAAACAAAAAAAGTATATTTTTTGAAAACTATATTTGCACTCCATATTGATGTCCTTGTTTCAACAAAAAGAAATTAATTTGGATAATACAAAAAGGTTATGCATTATGGAATAATATTATAAAGTATAATTAATTTAAATAAAAAATTAATAATAAAAATATGCATAACCTACATATTAATGTTAATGATCTATGTTTAATGAATTATAAATTTATCTTGTTTCTAAAAACATGATGCATTATAGAATAAATATCACCCATTAAAATTATTATAAAGTATATAATTTTTTTTTTAAGAAACTCTTAAAAAATGAGACAAATTATTCTCTTAATAATTTTTTTTATAATATACATATAAAAATATCAAAATCAACAGTTCACATTATCTTCAAATTATTAATGGTTTACTTGCTATAAGTCATCAAAAGTGAAAATTTGGTTATTCTTTTTTATTTCAGTGCCCTACATAGCTCAAAATGTGGAACACACTATTGTGAGATCACACCAATATGAAGCCATAAGTATAAATAATATTTACAAAGCTACATGATTTCCTTCATATATATATTAAAAAAGTTGTAAGATGCTCACTTAATTACTTTGTCACCTACTAGACCATTGGATTCTTCTTATCTTCTACTATGTTACTTTGATGCCAATTCATATTATTATTTTCATCTTGTAGCTATCCAACTTTCCAAAAATTACACGAATCTTAAGAACAAGTCACAAGTCTTAATTGATACTGATAATCTCTCTAAACAAGCACAAGGTTATTACCAAATATCTCTTTTATTAAGAAGACCACCTAGTCAAGAAGCTTATCCAATAGATGTTTATTTTTACATTCTTATTTATTGGAAGGAGAAATTAAATTACTTCTTAGTTAGGTTGACGAGGTTTGATTACTTTACCACTAGTTGAGAATCAAGATGGAGATGACTTAACTTATATTCCCACTAATATATTACACTTATGGATCTGAAAAATCTTCTTGTTAGACCATTTATTCGATGTAGAACTTCATCCTACCACTGATTTAATTTTATGAGGATTAATTATGGGGATGATAAATTTATTAGTCCCCTTAATGAATATTTAAGAATTTACACTATTCCCTTCCCCTAGCTTGATCAAGCTAATAATTATGGAATTAGATGAGGAATAACATGTCCTTATGATGACACCTTTCAATCTCAATATCTAAAATATTCAAGGATTTACTATGGGATTTATTAAATATCACTACTATGGACCTTTGTCCCTTATCATTACCTTCATTGAAGAAGAGAGTACCAATAATGACTATCATAAGCCCTTGTGTATTAATATTTCTCTTCATCACAAACTCATTAATATAATGATGGTAAATCATATATTAAAGATTAACCTTTACACCAAGGATCTCTTATATAATCTTCATCTTCACCAAAAAAAAATGTTTTCATTCTTGGTGGGCCCTCAAAACATTTGATAAATATTTTGTAAGATATTTTAGGATGCATTATAGATTAAAACTTCAAATTGACACATGGGAAGAGACTTTACAGTCATATATTATACCTAAAATACCTATGCCTAGTAGATATATCATGATCTTTAGACCCCTTCAATAGACCAATACCAAGTCGTTCCCTCTACATTAAATCAATGTATTAAACTGTACATTTAAAATGGTCAAGTGGTCACCATTACATGGGATAAGAATAAACCTATTTATGATATTAAGAATTATAATTGATACGATTATTGAAAGAAAAAGGACACCTCAAAAGAAATGATTGACTTGCTATATATTTATTAAAACCATTAAATCAACAACAAAGCCAAATATATACACATGCCCACATAAACTTATCAACTCTATTGAAAAGAGATAAACCAAACATAAATATTATTATTTCTTCAATGCCATTACATATGATAAAGGATCAAATAAATTATTTTAAATCTAAAAAACATAATAAGATAATGCTACTACATACAAAAACATATTTGTTGTCAATATGAGATTTATATGAGCATAATACAAGATTTACTCAAAATAAACCAACCAATCAATTTTATTAAGAAAATAAAAAAAGATAAAGAGATATATGTCCCCAAAATAGAATTTTAAGTACCTCCATAAAATATTTTTGTGAAAGAGCCAACCATCATAAAGATCTAATGCACTCTTCACAAGTACACACACATGACACATATTGATCTATCCTCCCGTGGGACTATAATGAGGGTGCCCTCTTATATGAATATGCCTTTACTAGTTTAGATAGTTAAATCTCCATACCTTACATGTATTATCAAGTATTAATATATTATACATACATCTACTCATCATGTTAAATTTTCCTTGACCTTTCTTCTTTCTTCTTTGTTTGTTCATAAGAAATGATATATGTCAAATGACACCTTTCATAGTGCATATTGACAAAGATCATACACATCCCCTTTCTCCCCTTTCTCCCTGTACATTTTACCTCTTTCCACCTTATCTTATTTTTTTATCTACCTCTTTTTTCTTCTATGTATCTAGGATTAACTAAAGTAATTCAAGTTTCCCCAAGAAACTTCATACATGAGGAATAAATAGATTCCCTTGATTTTGTCTTAGATATGCTTCACTTTACCATTTTCTCCCTTATAAATTTTAAGTTCCTCGACTTCATTATCTACAAGTTTTTCCTTCAAATTTTATTATGCCCCCACCTCCTCTTTTTTCATGGCTATTTCCATCATATGACATGTCATATGATCTTCTTAAATGTTAAAAGTTGCTACATACTTTATACTATGTCCACATGATCTTACCACTTAGTGGTAGATAAGTGTTTTCTTTTGTAGGATAATACACATGAGTATGGAGGTAATAAAAATGAAACCAAAGAAAACATACTTTCACAATAACACTTTTGGTAAAGTACATCCCATGCTAATTATGCTCCAATTTTTTGTGATACATTATTTTATTAGTACTTTTGCATGATATATGGTTATGCTTCCTTGGGTTTATATTTTACATTTGATGCCTTTTATTTCAAATTTCTATATATTGAATGCACATTGCCATCATTTATCCCTAAGAATATATTATATTATATTATTTCCATGTACATATCATTTACACACATGTTTGGTAAATGTCTATATCCATAATCTATTACATTGATAAAATCATATAAGAAATATCTAGGGCCATTAAATTTCTGTATCCAACCATCATCACATATTGAACCACTCTTATTTACTCCCTCGACTTGAATGCATTAGGCCGCAATTCTCTCATTTTATGGGGGAATACAACCTCACCACTTAATTCATGCACATATATACATGTCACGATCCTTTTTGCACCAATTAATTTAGACTATTCAAGATAGCCATGTGTACACATTATGGTGGCATAAAATATATTAAAAATCCACACCATCTGCATATGTCAATGCAACATGCTTTTGATTTAATTTACACCAATTAATTCATTCAAATACACTATGGGGGCTTATTGGTTCCAAACTCCAAGCCAACCATATGCATTATGATCCTTCTTACACCATTTTTTATTTTTACTCCATATTTTCCCTTTAAATCTAGTTTTAATTTACACCTTTTCATAATCTAAAAGATGATTATGCATTTCATCACTAAAATATGATGCAAAGTAAAATCAATAACTTGTATTCAAGTGTGGAAGATAATATCCTTTTGTGAGCATGAAGATAGTGAGATATTTTCCAAGATCCAATATTATTTACTTATCATGGATGTTTAATTTTACATGTTTAATTTGAAGTAAATGATTCATATAGATTCACACACATACACATGTACACAAAACTAGGAATAAAATTAAAGGGATACAAAGTGCATACCTTGTACTTTTATACCCTTTTAAGCCACTTTGCACATGTATGTACTTAATGCATTGTCATGGTAGTTGATTTGACTTATTTGATGCATGAATTGACTCCTACTTAGCATACATAATTTTTTCACTTCCAATTACCATAGGATTTACAATATTGGGCCTCCCACAAAATTTGATCAAAGAGGACTAGATTGTGTGACAAGGCCTAGTTCACTAAATTCCAAATTATCTCTCTTTATCATTGGCCTACATTTCTATTAGAGATAACATTCAAATTAACTCCACAAGGGAATTAAGTATTATTCACATAGGAACTTGTAGCATGCTTTTATATAGAATATATCCTACAAAAAACATATTAGAGTAGACTATTCTAACCACTTACATACATTATCAAAATCTAGAACTAAAATAATAAATACAAAGGGTTTTAAAATCCCATATCCCATGAAATATTTTTGGGTCAAACTTGTGAGGATTTTTATGTGTTGTTATTTTTCACTCTAATCCCAATTGCTTTGTCATCAAAAATAAAAAAGAAAGGTTTGGGTGCCGTTACAAATAAATCAAATAATTAAAATGAAAGAAACCTTAAAAAATTACATAGTAAATGTAGAAAAGATATAAAGATACTTGAAGATGATGTGATTAGAGAAAACATGGAAAGGGAAACATTCATCAATCTAAACTAACCTTTCTATTATCTCAATCTCTCAAAACCATTTGAGACTAATTTTTTAGAACTCTTGCTTCACTTATTTCAAAACTACTAATACTAATTTTCTATTTCTCCTTTTGTGTTTTACATATAGATTTGGGATGACACCGAGTAATGTAGTAATTCATAAACACTCTCACCATGTTAAAAAAAACTTATCACTTGGTCATTTTGTTGGAGCTACACTTTTTGTTCTCCTCCTTATCATATTCCTTTATTTTCCTCTTTCCTAGAATGCACATACTTTACATATTAATTTTCGATTAATCCTTGTATGCTAGTTTTTTTATAATCATTTTACCTTCTATATTTACATCTTGTACTTTTCATTTTGATTACTGTTATCACTCAATATTGCGCCCTTGCTAAGTTGCAGAACTTAGCTTATTGGTGAAACATGGGATCCTTTCTAGGTTTGTGGGTCACCTATGACAAAAAGGAACCTCCAAAGAAGGCTGGTTCCCCTGATACCTCAACTAAAAATAAACTAAACTAATGGTGCTGATGAAAAGAGAGAAGGATAACATGAAAATGAAACCTAAACTCTAAAAGGTGATGAACCAAATGATTCTTTCAAACCTGCACTACTGTTTTGACACACAAATCTCTCAATTTTTCAGTTTATGTTTGCAAAACTCAAAGGTTAACATGTTCACACATAAGTGTTTCATAGGAAAGTTGAAAAGTTTGTAAGCTTTAAAAGGAAAATCAAGTACTTCTCAAAAATAAAAGGGATTTAACTTCAATGGCACAACCTATTATCTACATGATACATACATTTCTGCCTAAAAGTGTTGGAAATGAGACAATGTATTTGAGGTTTTAACATAAAACACAGAAAAATATATCAATTATTCATTGCACATAATAAAATATTTGCTATGAAGGAAAGAATACTGAATTTTTATTGATAAAAGAGGTGCTTACATAGTTGTACATAAGTCTGAAATATGCTTTATTTTTGGTGCATCACCTTAGTAGGAGCTTAGTTTTTATCATTTTCAAAGTCTTTCCTTCTATCCCTTTTCTCAGTAAAGCAGTAGTTAGTCCATTTTAGGTGAGGTACTACGGAACCAATCTTCTCTGGAGGTACTTTTCCATTTAGGTGATCCACAGCCTCGAAAAGTTCCCATGTTTCACCAATATGCTAAGTTCTACAACTTAGCAGGGGTGCACTATTGAGTATTAAGGGTTTTTGGCATGCTTAGTGGGATTGTTTGAATCGAATAGTTCAAAGAACACATCTTATTGCTGGTTTTGATATGCAACCAGTAATTTTTAGACCTTTAAGAGGTTGAAATTTGCATACTTGGTGACTCTAGGTTCAAATCTACTAGCTCAAGCAGGCTAAGTGCTGGCATGTTCAAGAAAACAAACCTGTTTTTCTTTCAAATGTTCAAAGCATTTCCAAGAAGTTTTCCATCTTTTTCAATGATTTAATATGTCAAAGTTTCATGGACATTTTTCCTTTTCACCTCCATTCCACGAGAATGCTGCCCATATACCCTCCTATCAGCCATATCACAATGAACATACTATTGGTTTTTACCCAAATTCCTTTTCTACACAAGGAAACCAACATGTTCAATATACTTGCCACCCACCCACCCCTGCTCAATCTTCTTGGTAGCCTTCCAATCAGTATCAAGAAGTCATTTCTATGCTAAATCAACCTTATTATCTTCCTAGCTAGCCCCAACATTCTGATAATATGGGGATTAGTGGCATCAAAAACATATTAATAGGCTTCCATAAGCAACTAGGGAACATCAAGAGACAACAACAATTCAAATTGCAATAGGATGAGTTGGCTTACCAAGCCTATGACTACCAGTAGGATATGGATGCACAAAGGAAATAGTATGAGGAGTCTCTTGCAAGAGAGGTTTCTGCCAAACAAGAGTAGATGTAGCTATTACTTGCTCAAGTACAAAGGATGGAATCCTAATTAGCCTCTTGCATTTCAGATCAACTTATGAAAGAGGAGGTTCCTAAGTATAGGTTTCCAAGTTTCAAGCAAGATAAGTCTCTTGAATTCTCAAGTAAGGGTGATAAATTTGAAATACCAAGTTTTAGGAGTACTTTTCCATTGCGAGAAAATGTGCTTGAACAAAGTCAGCCTACTATTTCTCATGAAGAGTCCCCTCAAGAAATTTCCCTACCTCAAGAGACTCAAAAAAATCCTCAAATTCATCCACCAAATTAGTCTTCTTGTCCTAGTACCATTTCCCTTTTCAAGGGTGGACCTATTGTTTATCGAGATAGTTGGTTTAATGACAAGAAGGAGGAGTTTTCTGAGGTAAGAGAAGAATAACTTGCAGCTAATGAACTTGCACATGAAATAGAAAATGAAAAATTAGAATTTTTTCCAAGGGACATGATGAGTATAATCAAATAGGACAACAGGTTGAAAAGGAAGTAACAAGGGTTGAATGTGAAGTGTTGACTATTTTGTTTGATGAACTCCCATTTTTTGTTGAATATGAGAATATGTCTATTCAACTTGATCATATGGGACAATAAAATGAAAAGCAAGAGGAAGGTGGTGAAAAAGAAGAGTCTACCTTATGGTTTGATGAGTTGCCTTCTTTTGTTGAACAAGGTGAAGAAGACACACACATATTGATACCAACATCAGTAATAGATTTGTAACATGAAGGAGATACAAACAATTTTGATAAGGTGTTAGTATACCAAGAGAAAAGTGAGGACATTGCTATTTTGAAGAGTGCAAATGTTGACATACATGGGGAGAACAAGCTGGAAGTTGATGAAGATGTCTTTTATTGTATCATTAAAGACTTTTGATAAAATATTGATGCCAAGATAATACTTCATGAATCAGAAAATTATGAGCAACACAAATTAGAGGAGAAAACAGTCATGTTTTCATTGGAACAACATGAACCAAATCTTTCCAATCTACATGATGATAAAGAAACAGTGCATAAACATCAAGTCAACAATGAGAGTTCTAAGTTTGTTCATTCAAAAGGGTGTCCTATTAGACATTTAGCCAAAATGGAGGCCAATAAAGTAGCACCAGTCATGCTTGCACCCAAGCATGCAGTTACAACTGAGAAGGGAGATGAATTTAGAGTTGTAGTTGAAAGAGATCAAATTCAACTCACTTGTCCAGTCCAAAACATCAGTAAGCATGATCAAAATCAAAGGGTAAGTCAATATGTTTATGTTCTTCTAGAATCATTATAGTTATTCATTGAGTCTCCACTTGTGTTGCATCTTTGTTGGGTTGCCCATGAACATGATAAACATTGCAAGTTATTAAGGAAGGGTAGCTATTTTGCAAAACCAGTCAATGGTTTTGTTTGAGTGAGCCTTGTTGTTGTTTATAATAGGTTAGATTAGGTTATTTGAGTCAATAAGTGTTGTTGCACGTAAGTTTTAGATATTTTATCATTCCTCCAAGTGTTGATGCACAGTTCGTCTATTTGTTTTGGTCATGTTTTGAGTCTTCTTGGGTGGGTTTGGGTGATTTTGAAGGTGTTAAGTATTTTTTTGAGTATGCTATAGCTATTGTCAAGGTTTGGTTTTCAATTCTTTCAATTTTTCCATAACTCCTATGCCCAATGGACTATGTAAGGCAACTGGTCACCATGTTTAGCAAGCAAACATCCATTAGAGGTTGCCAAAAGATGTTGACATATTTTCTGTCATGTTTTAAATAATTAAAAGGGAAAAATATTAAAGTGAAAAAGGGTGGAAAGAAGCTTACATAATGGTAAATTTCAAAGAGATAAAGAATGAAAATTTTGACTAATTCTGGGCACATTAAAGAAAAGGGAAAAGAACAAAGTTTTTTTCCTCTTGAAAGTTCTCATGTTACATGGAGTTAGAGTGTTTGTTCCCTTTGCTGTTGTTGAGAAGTAAAGGAAGGATTTCTCCATGTTGCAAAAAATATAGGCAGAATACAACACGTTGTAAGGTTTTGGAGGGAGTTTTTCCAAGTTATCAGAGGTTTGTTGCAAATTTAAGAAGAAGACACCACATTGCATAGGAAAAGGCGGAGAGGTTGGACACGTTAATGGTAGAGGGAGAGGATCCATGAATCTAAGAAAAATCATCACCCACGTGTTGTGGAGGCATTTTTCAATGTGGCTTCATTAATAGGTCTGTTATTGCTCCCATTAAAAATTTACTTCATTGTAAATCAAATGCTATACTCTTCACACATAATATGATGATCATGCAATGGTGGTAGGGCAGAATCAAGAGATGTTGTAGTATGTTGGTCTAGGTTACAAGTCTAAGATGAATATTTATGAGCCCTGTAAAAGTCATTTTTTGCCAAAAGGTTTAGTCATTTTTAAGGAAGAAGCCAATGTAAGTCATTTTTTTAATGTTATATAACCCTAGATTGTTGTCAAGGGATGTTGTTAATTGTTGAGTCTCGGATAAAAAACATACTATGTTTTATAATGAAATAATCAATGACAGTCCCAAAGGGTATCCAATCCGCATGTAATCTCCAGGAATAAAAAGTATGAGGTGTAAAAGTATAAAGTTGTGTCATACTTTTATAAAGGAAACGACTAACACTAATCCAACTTTTAAACTTGAATCACTAAAAAGTGATATATATATGTTTTGAATTTGAAATGATGTAATCTAATTAAATATTTTTTAGTATATTTTATGTTTGTATTTTTTTGAAAAAATAAAAAAATTATTTGAATATAGTTTTTTATAAATTAACACTATAATTTAGTTGCTGATAAAATGTTGAAAAATGAAGTTACATGAGACGTCAACCTTTATATAGTAAATTTTATTTGTTTTCCTTCAATTTTGTTGTGTGTATTTATAACTTGAAACTTTAGGGCATGGATATTTTTTTTCCAATTTTGATAAATATATATTTTAAATAAATATTAAAATGTGCGCATATTAAAACTTAGTTGTTTCCAGTCAACGTCAACTTTCATATAAATTATTTATCTAAAACAGAAAAAAAATTATACCATCTTGATATAGATTGTTATATCTAGGGCATCATATTTTTTTAATTTCTTAATAAGTTTTACTATTTTTCCTTGACATGGTAATCAACCTAATGTTTTGTCCTGATAACCTACATTTAGTAAAAATAAAAAGAAAAATATAAATAATAATTAAATTATTAAAATATATAATTTTTTGAAAACTAAACTTATGGATCTACAAAAGGGTATTTTTTATATTTAAAAAAAATGTTTTTTACATGAGTAGAAGTTGTTGAAACATCAAGTTTTTCAAATAATTTTATTTTTTTGGTAAATTGGACTCAAATGGTGTTAAATATGTACTTAGCCAATAGTTTTAGTTGGAAAAGTTGTGGACATATATAACTTAGCTAGAATGCATCTTTCAAGATCATATGTTTGACCAAAATTAATTTTTAGTTAAAATTACTTAAATTCACCTGTGCTGATAAGTTGGCCGAAAGCGTGACACCACTTTGTGTTGTTACCATGGGGGTATTTGATAGCATAGGTTACTCATTCAGGTCCGTGAGATCCTAGTTCTACGCCAAGACCTTATGGGAAGAAACTATCATTGGGTGAAAGTCATAAAGACAGTGCATGATAGGGCATTCTGCAGGTTTGCCATGAAAAAGAGTGAGCAAAAATTCTGATAATAAGGATAATGATAGTCATAGCCATGAAAATGGACTGGAAAAGAGATATGTAGATCATTGTTGTGTCAATGGTAGATTTTCTTGAATTTATTTTTCTCAATAAAAGGTGAAAGGGTTCAAGTATTCCTTATTCAAGATATTATCAATAAGCAAGAATTGGAGTAGCTATTGAAGGTGGAAGTGACTGCACAAATGAAACAAAAGAGGAGAGCATCTTAAGGAAATTGGGCACAATGTCTTTCATACTGCTCAGAAGGTTGGTAGTGGTACCAAGCAGCATCAATGGAAAAGAATGATTTAGTAAATATCATTCACATTGTGAAAAGACCATTCCTAAACAAAAGCTAGGTATTCTTTCACGTGTGCTTGATTTATTGATGGCCTTCCAAGTTATTGCTCTATGCATGTTCCTGGTTATGACTAAGGAAAATGGCAACAAACAAGAAGGATAATAGACAACAATCTATATGATAGTCCAAAAGGTTGACATATGAATTGACAAGTTGAACGTGGAAAGATCAATATAGTCATATTGGGGAAACCTTGATAACAATCACCATGTTATCAAGTAGACTGTGAATGAGGGGCAATTCAAAGTACCAAGATTTCAAGAGATTGATTATCACCTTGAGGTGACAAGATATTCAAATTTGCTAAGAGAATGCATGTTTACATGGATGCTCACATGGGTCTTATTAGAATGAAAATGATTCGCAAGTTAGGGGATGGACAGTGATCATCAAGCTAAGATAGACTGAAGAGACAATCATTGGAGGGACAAAATAGGGTCAAAAGTCAGTATAAATGTCAAGTTAATGCCATGATTGAATGTCATAAAGGTAGTTTATGTGTATCTCCAGATCTACTATGACTGTAGTTTCATGAAATGAGAAGAGTTCTATAGAGAAGTTGACAATAGATACACAATTTCAATCATTGCAATTGTTTAATGAGGCAATAGTGAGCAACGTGAATGTTTTCAAATTGGGATAGTCTTTAGGAACAACCAAGATGACAGTCTTCAATCAAGACATGACAGTCCATAACCTACCAAAAGGAAATCAAGGATCAATAGGGCAGTCATTTAGAGGAAAGGACACTAGAGACCATAGTCTTTCAATTGCACAACAAAACAAGGGAATTCTAAAAGGGATACTAGATATAATGAAGACAGTCCATAAGCAACTCATTTATGCTATTGACATAAGAAAAAGGAGAAGATCATCCTCTATCAAGAAGGCAGTGATCTTGCAAGGGTTTGTGAGTTAAAAAGTAATTCAAATCTAATATGGCATTCAACATAACAACAAAGAATAGTGTCATTACCCTAAGTGACAGTCATGATGACCCAAAGAATTCATTAAGAATGGTTGTGGGCCTATTTTCTGAGAAGGAATATATGCTCATGAACATTTGTATGTTCAAACCACATCAACTAGTTCTAGAGACTGAAGGGGAGGAAACAAAAAGAAAAGTCCAACAGAGAAAGGGCAGAGCCTCTGAAGGAACTGGTAGTAACAACAAAGTCTTCAAGCTGAGTGAATGCTCATTCATTCCAAAAGGCAACACATTGAAGATCAAAAGGGACAGTGTTCTTCAAAATGACAATCATTGCACCATGATGGTAGATAGATTTCAATGCATGATGTGAAGGGTTTGAAGCAAAGGGAATATTATTGTTATGTTAAGAAGATTGCAAGAAGATTGAGGACAATCATTGTGTTCAAGAGCTTGAAAACCCTTCAACATTTAGGTAAGGTGATAGTCCTTATAAATAAGACATCAGATGTGCAAGTTGAATGACAGTGTTATTGAGGATAGCATGATGGTGAATAGGATAAAATTTGAAGGGATACACAACTACAATGAAGGAAAAATATAGGGATAGTGTCAATTGAGAGAACATATAGAGGATGACGATCCAGAGGGATGGCCATAAAGAAGGCTAGTAGGAAAATTTGAAGATGACATTGATATTGTTCAAATCAAAATGGGTCAATAATATGAGGAGATCTAGAAGGGAAGGAGAACTTGTCAATACATTGGATCATAAGCTATTCATTGTACCCCTACACGAGGTCATACATGTTTTCACTGTGATATAATATTCATTGTATGGTCTTGAAGGAAATTTTTTAAAGTGCCATTCATAAAAATAGAAAGAAATTATGACCATCCTAAGACATAGTACAATCATTTGCACTGTCACAGTGCAATCCTTTAAAAGAGCAAAGATATGTATGAATATCTATAAAGTGAAAAGGTTATATGGAAAATGGTGAGCATGCCTAGTTCAACAACAAAAGGAACATATCATGACATAAGGTGGATAAAGAGTTGTATGGCCTATTGAAGTTGATATAAGGACAAAGCATGGTCTGCCATGTAAAATCAAAACTAATGACAACTAGAATGACAACCTTAGCATTCATGATATGATAAAGATAATGAAAAAATGTCATGATAAGGAGTGGTTGTCATAATAGTGGACAAACAATCATGCAAGCAGGTTCATGCTTATTTAAAGGGGGATACTCATGAGATAGAACTACTATATGAAGAAAGAAAAAGAATATCAAGAAGCCTTAACTATTCAGAAGATGGGATATTTAGCTGAGATAATGTATAGTCACTTGCATAAAGGGTAGTTCAATGGGAAGACAGATGCAAGAATAGAAGGGAAATCCTTGTGAGGGGAAAACCTAGTGCTTTAGAATGCAGAGTAAAAACCATGAACACCAATACAATCATTTAGTGACAATATTCAAATATTCTTATAAGTCTAGGCTGAGGTTAAGAATAGGGTTTAGTGATAGATGAATGGTGTGAAGGAAAAACAGTGATCTTCAAAGAGTAGGGTATGAAAGTATAGTTATAGTCAATGAATGATCACAAGCATAGTATGAAGACCACCACCCAAAAATCAAAGAAAGCAGTCCATTGTTCAAAGAAAATAATGGAGCTACTATTGTAGATGCAATGATATTGTATTGAATATAAGTGGCAATCCTTATGAAGAAAAATAAAGCAAATGTGGATTTCTTCCTTCTAGAAGACCACCTACGCCTCCTTGAGGTTTTCAATTATTTCAATCTTTCCTACACATGTTTAAAAGCTTAGAGAAAGGAGGTGGCAACAGTTACAAATATCTTGGAGGCCAGTTAAGGGATTACAACAATAGTTGAGAGCATATAGGAAGACAATTTGAACAAGAATTAGATAGATGCAAGCATTTGGCTGGGTCAAAGAGAAAATATAGGGCAAGTTGGAAAAGATATAGGGTCTTATGGCAACAATATGAGACAAAAAGCATTTTAAAAGGTCAACACTTCCCTTCTCCAATGCCACCAGAGAGCTTTCAGTTGTCAAAACTTGATGAAAGTAGTTGGAAGACAGTTTCAAGCGCCCAAAGTTCAAGGGAGAGTCAACAAGTCATAAGGGGGTCATTAAATTGTCATTGGATGCTGTCCTACTTTTCCTCCAGCGTAGGATGGACAAAAAGAAAGCTTTGTTTCATTTTTCCTTAGTTCTTTCACTTCTTAGAGTGGTATTGTAAGCTGATAGAAGCTTCTTTCTACCTTTTTGGTGTATTGTAAACTCATATTTTTAGTTTTTAGATAGAAAATAGGCTTTTAGTAACACATTTTCAAACAAGCAAAAAAACATTTCAGATTATGCATTGATGTAAACAACTCTTCATCAATAAAATTTCAGTATTTTGTGCCTTCAAAAGTTCTGTTCCTGTTAAGGGTATGAAGTAATTGATGTTATTTTCTATGGTTTTTATTGGAATCCTCAAATGAATGTCTTATTTCTACCATTTCGAAGTAGGGAAGGTATATTTGTGTAGGTTATTGCTTGTGTCATAGTTCAAATAGATGTTAGTTTGTGAAGAGAACATACTTTCTTCCTTTTAAAACTGCAAGAAACATAGACCTCTCAATAAAACACTTATACATAAATATGTCAAAACTAATGTTTTGCATAAGCAGCTGAAACATTGATTACTTGTGTGAGAAAACAACAGTCCAAGGTCTGAAACAAACATATTTTTGGTGCATCACCTCAGTAGGAGCTTAGTTTTTAATCATTTTCAAAGTCTTTCCTTCTATTCCTTTTCTTAGTAAAGCAGTAGTTAGTCCATTTTAGGTGAGGTATTGAGGAACCAACCTTCTCTGGAGGTACTTTTCCATTTAGGTGACCCACAACCTGGAAAAGTTCCCATGTTTCACCAATATGCTAAGTTCTGCAACTTAGTAGGGGCACAAAATTGAGTGTTAACAATTACATCATGTCTCTAATTTTTCATGTATTAGTCTTATCTATGATGATTTCATTTTATCCTTCAATTAGGGGTATTATGTTCATGATACCTTCCCTATTCTTTTTGAATAAATATACTTTATCATATTAAGGTAAGTGCAAAAAGATGGGGACCGAAATGGGGTCTTGAGTGGCCACTTTTTTTTTTGAAATAAGGAAATACTAACCTTGGATGAGAAATTGAAGATAGTTACACTCAAAATTTTAAGATGCAACAAAAAAAGAGATATAGTGCTCTGAGTCTACTTTCTAAACTACTTTTTTTTTTAAAATGGTAGAGATTAAGGGGTTCAAACATGGGCCAAACAAATTGGTCTTGTTTTTTTTTTAAAAACATAGCATAGTGTTTGGTGTGCCCCCCATAAAATGTTAACTCTTTTTTAGTCTTTCAAAAATCACTTTGATGAGAAATTAACTACCACCATGTAGTTTATGCTTAATTTTTTTGCTAATTTTTTAATGAATATATGATTTTTTTACTAATTTTCAAAGTGGACACATCCTTAAAAATAGAAAATTGAATTGGCTCCCCACTATTTTTTTTGAAAACTGATCATTTTTTTTTTTGAATGTGTATAATGGATTCTAGTTTCTAAAAATGTAATAAATTTTGATGAATGATTAAAATATAAATTCAAAAATACCATACATTGGTTTTTGACAAAAAGGATACGCTAACAAAAGAAATTAAAGATGAAAATCTTAACATACTCAAAACATGAAAAAATTACATGGTTAGATAGCTAAGAAAGAGCTTAACATTATCGTGGTATTTCTTGACATGACATTGAAACATGTGCAAACCTGATGAGGAGCATGCTTGAGATTATGCTCAAATTTTACTATTTGCAAAAAAATATCTTTGGACATTGAAAAGTCACTCAAACCTTTAGGTTGGAAGCCCAAGGAAAATCCATGCCAATGGCTTGAAAAGTTCCAAATAAGAACATAACATGAGCATGTTATAAAACACTCGTGTTATGCTTTGCTTTGAAAATTTATCTTTGTCTTTCACTTTTTCTTTCTCTTTTGGTGAAACTATATACATGAAATAAACATTTAAGTATAAGTGACATTTATATATGGACATTTACTTTCTTATAATTTAAGTTATATTTCATGTATATAGTTTCAAGATATTTGAGAATGGTTTTAGATCTCTAGGAGTTATAATGCAGATTCTAGGTTTTGGAAGATCTTATAATTTTTTAGACTTAGTCAAATTTTAGTAATAGGTCACACTTCAGTAATGAGTAGGATCCCATCATCTTTCTCTCTCTCTCTCTCTCTCTCTGTATCCCTTTCTCTACCTATCTCCCTTGAGCTCAAGATCTACCTCTATGTCGTCCCTCCCTCTCTCCCTCCCTCCCTCCCCCCCCCCTCTCTCTCTCTCTCTCTCTTTCTCTTTCCCTCTCTAATTCTATCTCACCCCCCCTCTCTCTCTCTCTCTCACTACCTCTCATTCCCTCACTCCCTCATTCCCTCTCTACTTCTCTCTATCTCACTTCTCCCTCTCCCTCTCTAGTTCTCTCTATCTCAACTCTCTCTCACCTCTCTCTCCCTCCCTACCTCTCTCTCTCTCCATGCTTCTCCCTATATAACTAAAAACATTAACATCTTAAACTCCATGATAAATCTAAATTCCTAGGAGATATTAATCACTACAATCATACTACCAATTGAGATAGCCACAACATCTAAAGTGGTGAGCTCATCCAAGTCCAAATAGACATGACATTAGTAAAAAAATAATCCACATGAGCCAAACAAGATCAAAATATTTTTACCCATGTATCATAATAAAAAAATACTTGAAATGTAACTAGCTCCCACACATGAGCACAAAGCCTCCAATACAAATACTAATATCACATAGGGTGGAAATTCAAAATTGTGTCACACTTCATGCCAATTCACTAGTATGAATGAGTTTAAGCATTTATAACTAAAAGTCAATTTTGGTCAAACATATGACCTAATTAAATTTATTCTAGCTAAATTAGATCTAGGTGACAATTTATTCAACTAGAATTATCTACTAAATATATATGTAGTATCATTTTGGGGCCAATTGACTAAAAAATAAATTTAATCAAAAAAATGATGTTTTCAAAACTACTCATATAAATAACATTTTTTAAAAAAATACCCTTTTGTATATCTATAGGTGTGGTTTCAAAAATATTTTTTGTTTAATATTTTAATGATTATTATATTATATTTTTTAATTTAAATTACTAAAATTAAGTCATCAATGCCAAAATATAAGGAATTAAACCTAACTAATTTGAAGGTTCATTCTCTGGTCAACAATGTCGGGGTCTCCCCTTCTCTTAAGGAGTCGTCCATCTAGGATTAAGTGAACTAGTTGGTTGATGTTCTGAAGATTGTCACTGATGAAATGTTGAAGATGAAAAGAGACTTTGAATTCATAATATTGGTGTTGGAAGACAAAATGGGTAGAGCCTACCAAAACCTGGAAAAGGTTATCAATGTTAGTAAGATTGCCATCTCAAATGAAGTTGAGGGGCTTTAATTTCTTAATGAGAAAGCTAGGTAGTGGACTAGAGACTCGTCTGGTGTGAAAAAAGCTACTAGTGGCATGATGGATCTTCCTAGTGCTCTGAAAGATGGGATCAGTGAGAAGGGTCCATACACTCAGGCTCACAATAAAACCAAGAAGAATATGGGGGTGTTTGCAAAGGAGATAGTTGAGGTTATGAATATGCATCAAAAGATTATTGATAGTGATTTGGAAGATGCAAATATTTTGAAAAATTTGTAGTTGGTGGTTGGTTTTGTCCTTCTATTTGATTGGTTTTTTGTTGTTTTTTGCTTATGTTTGGTTGCTTTGTCTATTTTTGATTATCTTTTAAAGCATCACTCTTTTTTGTAAAGGGTTTTGGGGTCCCTTCAAAACTTTACCTATAATAAAAAGCACTAAAATATAAGGATGATTGTCTTGTTAAGAAAAAATACTAAAGTTAAGTAAAAAATTGAAAAAATGATGCACTAGAGAAGATATTTCATGTTGAGATATATTTTTTTTCTATTTTGGATAAATAGTTAACAATTTTTTTTGTCCCATAAAAATATTTACATTTTTAGTATATACAAATTTTATATTTATTTAAAAAATATAATTATCAAAATAGTGAAAAAGTTAAACCATGCACTATTTAGTTTCAAGTTATAAATTAGAAAACAAAATTGTTTATAAAGAGCCATGTCCCACTTAACCTCATTTTTAATATTTTATCATCAACTAAATTATAGTGTACATTTTATAAAAAAACTATATTCAAATATTTTTTATTTATTCTAGAAAAAAAAAAACTAAGAAAATATTTTTTACTAGTATACATGATTTCAAAATTCAAAACCTATATGCCACTTTCTAGTGATTCAAGTTGGAAAGTTAGATTTCCTTTATAAAAGTGTGACACAAATTTGAACTTTCACCCATCGCTAATCGTATTTAATACAACACCATAATCTAAGATGACCCTTAGGTCATCAAACCAAAATACACTAAACAAATTATGGAGGCTTAAATAAGAAAATAAATCAACCTTTGTCATGAAGATGAGAAATTGCTATAGATGTTTAAAATCGATTGTCCTAATTGACCCCCACAATTTGCTAGAAGATTCATTGTTGCACTAGCCTTTTTAAGAGTAGTTTTGATAAGTCACTACTAGAAACTCCAAACTCAAAGAAATTTTCTCTCTTGCATATTTCCTTACTTCCAATTGGAGCATGCTTCCTTTCTTAATGCATTGATGACCACTATAAATCACCTTCTACAACCAAATTCTACTCACTTATGGGTGAAGTAGAAACTATACTTGATACTACTCCTCCTCATTCTAATTTTTTATTTATTCTTATGCCCAAAAAATGAGAATCTCCATGTATAAAACATTCAAACACTTTCTAATAATGAAAGTAGCATCTACATTAACTAAATCTTCATGAGATGTACTATCAAAGTTTAATTTTATAAGATTTTCAAGGCAAGATTTCAAAATCATATTCACTTCCTCATTTTGAAAGGATCAAAAGGTAGATTGTTTCTTAAAATATTTTCACCTCCTAGCCTTTTATTAAGGTGAAAAAGCTAAGCATAATTTTACTTATTGCCATCTTTTACTTTAGCATTTAGTATTCATGGTAGATTTATACATGCATTAAAGTGAGATAAAATGTAGAGAAAAATATGAACATATACTTTGCACTTTTCTCTCTTTGTTTTGCACTCATTTTATCCATGCAATTAAAAATACCATGTTAGCATCTAATTGGAAAGTTGTTCTGCATAAATTGACAAAACCTAGTCTTAATCCTATCATTTAACCGATCTATTCTAAGTGGTCTAGACCAAATTCTAATCTTACTTCTTTCCCTACCTTGGACAAAGTCGCTTGTGATTTTTTTCCTTTAGATTAAATTATTGGAGTAATTCCATCCACCTTGATCAATGCCTAATTCCACATTCTTTTATCCATCCCCATTTCAAAATGCGCAATCATTACTAGTTATCTTGAGCACAAAATTATCAAATTGAACAATTAGGATTGCTTATTTAAATACAACTTCTAGGGCACTCTAATCATCATAAAAAAAAACAATAATCTCTTAGCAATCATTCAAGCACTAAGAGTAGTCAAATAACACCTTTAAATCAAGAACATCCTTGCACTTAGCATCATTCATTTAACATGCATTTGTTTTGACATGACTCATTGTGAACAAAAATTACAAAAGGGCTTGGTTAAGACTGAAAGAAATAAATTACTTCAACTCTAACAAAACAAGCTTCTAAAGGTGTTCTCAAACACTACCGTAACCTAACACAAATATTGAAGTGAAATTTGAAGAAGGAAACATGTGCATAAATCATGATAATAATTCTATCCAACTAATTCACAAGATTCAAATTACACAACTCTTAAAAAAAAATCGAAAATGTGAAAGAAAAATCTATTACATAAATAAACACAATACTTCAACCCAATTAAAGTAGCCACACCATCCCTAACTCTGCCGAACATGCTTATAATCATAAATTTACACCCATCCAAATCTTTTGCACTTTTATTAATTTTACTGCAAAATACTATAAAACTCTCTCTTAAAGAAAGAAACGGATGAACTCATTTCTTGAAGAGAAGAGGCGAGCTCATTTCTAGATCCTCTCCATGACAGAAACTTTGGGGCAACGAGTCTGGCCTTGGGAAAATTCGGGATAATTTATAGTGAACCCGGGCCATAAATTTCATGCATAAACGCATCCTCACCATGAATCTGTTAAACACAGATCCTCTAACTTTTATGCCTACTCTGTGCAACCTAATCCTCAGAGCTGGCTTAGGGTTTGAACGATCTGCCCGATCCAAAATTTTCTTTATCTGTTCCTGTGCAATTTGGTGCCGCCTTTCTTCAAGTGTTTCTTCACAGGTGTTCAACTTCCTATATGTATATGCTCTCCCCTTCAATATTAACCTTCTTGTCCAGTCTCCTAATCCCATTTTCTTCATATTCAGCGACATTTCAGTCTGGAACAGCAAATTATGAGTGCACTGTGAAAGTTAATATTAGATTTGATTCAGATGCAAAAGATTGAATTTTTGCACTTATTTATAAAGCACGAAATGCTTCCTGCTATTTTTGGCTTTGATGAATCCAATTGTTGTAACGAAGTGGAGACAGAACTTCAATCAAAAAATCTACTGGCGTTCTGTTGTAATTGGATTTTAGGGAAAAATCGAAATGAAAAAATATATGAAAGACAATTGTGACCGGCATTATTCTGCTAAGCTAATCATTAACAGACATTTTTTAATTGAAAATGGTTAGATTACAGATTTATTTTTATCGAAAATTCTTGGATTACATAGACATTGATATTTGCTTTGTAAATTCCTCGGGAGGTTCCATCGGCTCTGTCAGAGTTTTGGCTTGTAAGTTAACTGTTTATTGTTTAAATTTAAATATATCTGTTCATACCGTAAAGATTTTAGTTTAAAAATTTAAAAAGCTGACGTTGGTTTCAATTATTTTGAGACTATGCTACTCCTCGTAGCCATCAAGAAATCAACGGAGGAAACTATGCATTTGAATAATTGCTAAGGATATGTAGGGATTGGCCCGAAAGCTCGCATGGATAGCGGAGGAGGCGTAAGTCTTGGGTTTGTTCCGTGAGGTCTTGAATTTGAGTCCGAGGTCCAGCCTCACCCGATGCGTGTGGCTTGCAAGTGGCTGCACACATCCCTAGAGGATTAGTCTCGCCTCAGCTCGCCCTTTCTTGGCCCCAACTTGGCAGTTTGTAAGCCCAAGGCAAGGCGGTTTGGGTGCGTCGCAGGGATACCTCTGAGTTAACAATTTTTTTTTGGCTAAGGATACGTTTGAATTTCAAGAGGTCAAAATAAAATTTCTAAATATGATGTAATATTCAAGTATTTAATCAATGAATTTGGATATGCTGGTTCAAGGATATGTTTAGATTTGAAGAAGTAATTTTTTTATAAAAGACATTTAGAGCAATTTAAGTAATAATTAATTATTATTTAAGATACCAACAAGATGAGTATAAAATATATATTAAAATAAATCTCAAAATTGGTAAACAAGGATAGATGAGATTAATTTTTGTGTATGATAATAAAGTTTTACTGACATTTTTGTTATAAGATTTAACAAATTTTAAAATGATTCATTTTGTAAAGGTTTAGAATTATATATATGACCTTGATCTAAGGGTTTAGAATTGCACATATGATTTTGATTCGAGAAATCGCAACGTTGAACTTGTTCCATAACCTTGAACCTAAATTTGTGGGCTTGAATTGAGAATTTCTAATCTTTTGAAATTGGTTTGACTTTGTGTATGATCAGAGGAAATTCACTTTATAAACTTATGTCCTATGAAGTTCATTTCTAGGGTATTAAACAGTACCTCTATTTCCATTTCCACCTTATAATATTTTTATTTATGACACCCTATACACTTTTAAAATTCTAGATATCCCTTATTTTACTATGTATATAAACTATCTATTTTTTTAATGTAACATTTTTATACACCTTTTATTGATACCTCTTTTGTATTCAACACTTTTATAATCATTTTCTATCATGTGTTTGAAATACCTATTTTGAATAATTTCACAAAATTGTTAAAGGTTATTGATATCTATTAAAATAATAAACCCATGGCTAGGTAACTATTCCTCCATATTCTTTGAAGAAAGATAATTTTTCTAACGCCTAGCAATAATATTAGAAGGATCTACCCTTCACCATTCATGTGGAAAATCCTCAATATCAACACTTATACCTTAATTAATTTATCCCCATGGTCCCTTGATAAAAATAACTACAACACCTTAAATCTTTAAATATTATTTAAAATATCCATTATGAACAAATGTGGCATGGTACCTATTAAGAAATCAATCCCATGTGGGTAAAACCCACTAGAAAGAGTGTGGACTATACATGTTGTCTTGATAGAATTTAAACCCTTGGTAATGGTTCTGAAACAATGTATAAAGAAGCTCGAAGACAACCCAATTAGAATGAAAATGCTTAGGTATCTATCCTTATAATGAAAAATGTTGATGCTTGATACTCTCCATAGTTGCTAAGATCTTAAGGCACATATTTTTTGTTAAATCTATTAGTTAGATTTAAACTAAGAAATTAAACTAAAATATGTACCTTAAGATCTTGGTGGTCAAACACAATAAAATCAATAGTATTTCAAATCTTAGGAGAGTTTTATTTGGCTTGATTACAACATAGGGTTTTCATATAAATAAACCTCTCCTAAGATTTGAAAGAAACTATTGATAAATAAATTGGTGATATGCACTATTTGCAATGTGATTTATACATTGATCTTCCCAATTCTTGTTTTGGGTATCAATCCTTTGAGCATAAAATTAAATATTATCCTTGGATAGCTACCCATAAGTTTAAACTAGCCTCCAAATAAGTGAGCGAACTAGTTAAGAATGAATATTGTTTATTTTTTTTGGCAATTGCAAAGGTGGTCACAACAGGCCTCATAAAGGTTCACATTCAAACAATGCTAGAAACAATAATGGAACAACCTACAAAGCCTTAACTCTAGTATTTTATCGTTGGTATAATGCCAATGACAAAGAAAAAGATGTGGTAGTGGATTAGCTAGACCCCACCCATTATTTTGAAAAACCTTCTAAGGAGATTAGTAAGCTCCACTCTTCTAGAAATTCACTCCTTGGGAGTGCTTTATCCTCAATAGATTTGGGGGCTCAAAGATATTTTTAACTAGAGGGTTTTAGTCATTCACATATCCCTCCTTGAGAAATGGAAGAAGTGAAGTATATACATAAAAGTGGCACATGAAATTTAAGAGTTTTCTTTAGGGAATTACAACAAAATTAAGTAGAATAGTTTATTCACATTACTATGGTTGGAATTTGAGGAAATGTACATAAAATATTATTCTCCATGAATAGTGTCTCATGGGATGTTTGGGGTCTAATAGACCCAAATTATAAATTCAATGTGCATGATTTTTAATAAATATTTATTCCTTCAAAAATTATTTTTTCTTTAAGATATCAAGCTTTTTGGTTTTTTTTTTATATTAGTCATGTGACATGTCATATGGATAGGTATCATTTATTTCAATGTAGTAATCATGCTCGGAATGAAAAGGAGGAATGGTAAATTTTGTGTATACAAAGTATAAATTTCACTAAGTTATGTATGGTTGGAACCCATCTAACATGACCTTGTTGATCTTTTTTAATATTGAGAATAAATATTTTGACAATAATTGAAATATTTTTATTTTGGTGTAGTGGCTTTTAGATGAATTTATTGAGGCATAATGGTTATTTAGTGAAAAATATAATATGGTTGAGGTTGCATATAATACTTGAAGGTTCACCTACATATGAGATGGATGACTAGTGAAAGGGAGATGTGGTTCTACATGTGTAATATATTAGGAGTTTATGATGCCAATGGAAATGAACAACAAATAAAATAAATGGGAAGTACTAATCCAAGATAAATTTTTTGAAGGAAAAGATTACCATGAAGATGAGAACCATGAGAAAGAACACCGACATCCAAGAGGAGACACATGATTTTGTAAGGGGGAAAAAGCAAAGAAAAAAACCCCAATATTATGAAGATGAAATAAAGCCTAAAGAATATTACAAAGAGAGAATGCAAGAGCTTAACCATAGAATGCTTCATTTGAAGAAGGGGAGAAGCACCTTAATAAATAGAGGTGAGAAATAAGTTGCATAAGTAACTCTCATGTCTATGCGTGCCACCTTTCATCCTATGTGTGTGCAAGGTTTCAAGATCCTCATAAAGAGAAGGCTACACCTAAGCCTTATTATTCCTCCAAAAAGAAATTATAAAAATGATTCATCCTCACACGAGTGAGGATACTCAACTAAGACAAAATACTTGTAGTTATTCCTTTGGAATATTCCTAAAAATATTAAATAATATAAATAATAAATAATCTAGGAACACCTAAGTAAAGATTAATTCCTAACTATAATGAAATAAATTGCACATAGAAGAATATGATAGAAATTATGCTATAAATACAAGTGATGCTAACTAAGAATAACAAGCCACTTTGAGGGGGAAAACCTCCAAATATCTCCAATGAGAACACAATTCACAATTTGATGATGAAATAAGACTCACAACCTCCTATACATACCTTATTTATTCCTAGGATATCACCCATGATGACTTAGATAACCCTATATAAGACCTAGGATGACCTAATTAACTAAATAACAATAGAATAATGATAATATGACTTAATTAGGAGTTAAGATAGTCACATGTTGACTATTCATAACTTGATGCACTCTAATATTAAGAGTGTAGCATGACCCCCTCTTTAGAGAAGAATTTTCCTTAATGCTAAGAAATTTTGGATGCTTTTGAATGAACTCCTCATCCTCCCATATGGCATCTTCAATTGGTAAATTCTTCCATTGGATTAGATACTGAGTGAGTTTCTTGGTCCTTAGCTTCCTTGTGCATTTTTGAAGAATAAACTTTGGTTCCAATATGATTCTTCCTTTATTGAGCTCAGGTAATATTGTTTGAGTAGGGATATTATTCCCAATTACCTTCTTCAAACAAGAAACATGAAAAATTGGATGTATCTTTGTTGTTGATGATAATTCAAGATTTTAGGAAACACTACCCATATTTTGCATGATTTGATATGGGTCATAATATTTTGGAGACAAATTTTTTATTCTTTGACTATTACTTCAATGACATTTGCTTGTAAGGTTGCAATCTCAAGAAAATCTAATCCCCAACTTTAAAACTTCTTTCACTATGGTTTTGGTCCACCTACTGCTTGAACATTTTATTTTGTGGCATGGATAGATTCTCTTTAAGTACTAAAAGTACTTGTTATTGATGAAGCATGTGATCCTCCACAACTTGAACTCTTGGTGACGCCTTTAATGATGATGTGATGGAGGGAGGATGATATCCATACAATTCCATAAATGAAGACATTTTTGATGAACTATGGAAGGAAGCGTTATACCACCATTCTACTAGTGGTAGCCAATCAACCCATTGAGACTGTTTATTTGAAGTGAAACAATGTATACATCCTTTCAAACACTTATTAACAACCTCTATTTTCCCATCAGATTGAGGATGGTATGAAGAACTATGAGCCAATTGAGTACCCAAATATTTGAATAAATTTGTCCAAAAGTTAATAGTAAAGATAGGATCATGATCACTAACAATAACCTTAGGTATACCATGTAGCTTTTGAATATTCTCCAAAAAATCTTTTTCCATTGTACTTGTTGTAAAAGGATGTGGTAATGCAATAAAATATGCATATTTAGTGAGGCAATCCACTACTATCATGACGACATTCTTACCATTGGATCTTGAAAGCCCTATGATGAAGTCCATGGAAACCTCTTCCCAACGTTGGCTAGGAATAACTAAGGGTTGCAAGAGACCAAGTGTCTTAATTTTCGCCCTTTTATTTCTTTGAAAAACCAAACATTCTGCCACAAAATTTTGAACATCCCCTTTTATCCCTTCCCAAAATAAGTATTTCTTGACTTGATGATATGTCTTTAGAAATATTGAATGACCACCCACTAGAGAATCATGAAGCTTTTTGAGAATCTTTTGTTTGAGAGAGGAATTCTTGCAAAGATACAATCACTCTCTATACAAAAAAGTATCTCCCTTCCAAAAAAACTTATCTAAACTACTAGGATCACTCTGTAATTGTTGAATGAGATTAGTTGTAGCAACATCATTTTTCCACTCTACTTTGGCTTCTACTGCCCAATATTCTTGTAATATTGCAAGGGCACACAATAAAGATTCATCCTTCTCATCTTTCCATGATAGTGCATCTTACACAAAATTTTCCTTCCCTTTCTTATATACAATCTCAAAATCATATCCCAATATCTTAGTAACCCATTTTTGTTGTTCTTCAGAAGATAATATTTGTTCCAAAAAACATTTTAGGCTATCATGATTTGTCTTATCCTTGAAGTCTCTACCCATTAGATAAGGCCTCCATTATTTTACTGCATGAAGAATAGCTAACATTTCCTTCTCATAAATAGGTTTGAGTTAATTCTTACCCTTTAATTTACAACTCTCAAAAGCAATGGAATGAACCTCCTACATGAGAAATGCACCTATACCGTTTCTTGAAGCATCACATTACATAATAAAATCCTTGGTGAAATCTGAAGTGGCAAGCACTAGAGTTGTACACATAGCCTCCTTCAACATTTCAAATGCTGCATTAGTAGACTTGTTCTAGTGAAAAGATTCCTTCTTCAATAAAGTTGTGAGGGGTGCTACTATACAACCATAATTCTTCAAAAATATTCTATAGTATCCAGCCAATCCTAAGAAACTCCTCAATTTCTTAATAGTTTTGGGAATAGGCCATTCCATGATAGCCTTAATTTTGTTAGAAGCAATTTTCTTCAAATTGAATATAAAAGATGTTTTGGCATAGACTATATAGTAATTTTTTCTTCACTGTTTTAATTTCCTCATCAATATGGATTATGAAAACACACTAAATCATTCAATGGTGAAATAAGCAACACAAATTATGAAAATACACTAAACCAGTCAATGGTCAAGTAATCAATGACAATTTTGCACCTCATCCATACAAAAAAGTGGTATATAGTTATATTTTTTATTGGTGAAAATTTAACTTTGATTATTGAACAATTTGATGTTTAAGAATAGTTGGATAATTACTTATTTTGAAAATGAGTCTTTGCACAAAACCTAATTTTATGTAAAGTTGTTTAATATTAGGAAATTTGTCAACAATGTTGATATCAACCTATAGAATGATAAAAACATTTTTTTTCAATGAGATTGAATTTGTAAAAATTCCAATATTTTCATATCGATAACTAAACTTGACATAATTAGTATAAAAAATAAGTTAAATAACTTTTTTATAAAAAAAACTTGACATAGTCACAAATTAAGTTCTAACTCCTTTATAATGTTATTTATAATATGGTATTATTGAATTAGTATCACTTTTTTCAACATACAATGTGACAAGGCTTGAAAATCTACGGTAGTAGATTATTCACACACATGTAGAATATGCTTAACTCAAACTTACCCTCTAGAACCTTCATGTAAAAATATGAGTGACTGATTTTAAATTAAGCTAAAAAAATTCATGAATAAGCCTATAATTGAAGCACTCATAGAAGTCAATGTCAAAGAAACTATAGCACCATTAATCCATGAACAATGCTAAACATAACTCTCATATATTAAAATTAGAGAGAAAACAATAAAAAAATCAAAACAGTGTTTAATGTCAATTCTAAGTGATGAACCAAAAAAATGATGTGAATGATAGTTACACCATAATTTGAGATTCCCATCCTAAAATTTAATAAAAAACAAAAAAACATTAAAAAACTTAACTATCACCTTCTTGATATTAATCTATAAAAGTACGTCTTATAAAGAAATTATAAATTAGTCCTCATTTCCAAATGATGAATCAAGAAAATGATTTGAATGACAATTACACTTGAATTTGAGATTCTCATCTTAAAAATAAAAAATGCAAAAAACATTAAAGACTTAACTATCACCTTCTTGATATTAATTTAGAAATATATGTTTTAAAAATAAAATTATAAATTAATTCTTCTCATGATTAATACTTATTATGTCATTCTGTTGAATATCACTTCCTAATATGACTCCTAATATGACTCTTAAATATATAGATATATAACGTTGACCTAATAGACTACAAATATTTATACATACTAATAAATATTGGTTATCAAAATATCTAATTCTTGATGTTGATCAGAATTATTTGCACCTGCGGGCAAAACTATTGAGGCCGGCCTTGATTGTTCTCTTCTGGATTTCCATATCTATTTCATTGTTTTAATAAGGCCGGCTGTAATTGTCATTCATGTGGAACTCCATATGTATTTCATAATTATTCCTATTCATGCAGTGTTGGGGATGGCCTGCAGAAGTACCCATATTCTTGTGCTTCGACCATTCCAATAAAAGTCCAGCCCATTTTTGTTTTTCAACCTGCGTTACTGGTCACTATATATTCCTCATAGTACAAGAGTGAAAGCAATAGAAACAATTCTGTCTTTTTTTTGGTTTTTATATCAAATCCATAGGTTAGAAATTTTTCATCAATATTCTATTAAAATTTTCTAACATGATCTCAACTTCATCTCTTATGATCTCGGAATCTTGATTTAGATTGCTTAATCCCTTCCACTCAGAACTGAATAGACTCCTAAATTTCATCCTTGTATGCTGTATCTATAACAATGGAATATCTATAACAATGGAAGGCAAACAATACAATGGGATTAGACTGAAATTTATGTGAGATTTCACAGTGAACTCTATTTCTTTTCTGGACTGAATTGTTTTTGAGTTGAAGACAATGGGATTAGGAGGGTGGATGAGAAGCTCAAGGTTGAAGGGAAGGGCGGATACATATAGTGAGATGAGCAAGTGTAAAGAAGCACTTGAAGAGAGGCGACACCAGATTGCCCAGATAATGATAATGAAAATCTTGAAGCAGGCTGATCGGCCAAAACCCAAGCCAGCTTTGAGGATAAGGTTGCGCAGATTTCGCATGAAAGTGGGCCAATCTGTGTTTAGCAGATTCAAATCGAGGATGCATATGAGCATGAGATTTATGAACCGGCTTCTCTTAGCATTATCTCGCATTTCTCCAAGGCCAACATCATTGACACAGAGTTTCTGTGATGGAGAGAATCTAGATATGAGCTTGCCTCTTCTCTTAAATTGATTAATTCATCCGTTTCTTTATGTACTTCTCCTAACGGAAGAGTTTTACAGATACTTTGCTGTAGAATTAATAAAAGTGCAAAGGATTTAGATGGGTATAATTTTGTTACTATACCCAATTGCCCATGTCAGTTTAGGGGATTTCTTATACATTTTTATAAGTTCCCATTGACATGACATTTATGTTTTTCAATGGATTTATGTAGTTCAGCTGTTTGACGGTACAGATGCAGTAGTTGCAGGGTAAAATGGGTTCTCTGTTCTTTAATGGCGTACACCTTGCTGACATTGTTTAGTAAAGTATACAATTCAAATGGTGTAAATGAGATATCCAAATCTCAAAATCAATCCATAGATCGATTTAAGAAAACATAAATCTACAAGATCATACAAAACTGATTTCTCCATTTAGGCATTACTCCACTTCACTCCACTAGTTTACCAGCTACACTCTACATTTGCATAGCCTGGTTGACATGTATGTTAATTTTCTGTCTTTTCTAGGGGTTTGACTACAATTGAAAAAGTCAAGGAGCTTTCTTCCATCTTAAAGCAAGTACCATCATGCTCATAAACATGGTGCAATTAAACTCAGACAATATATTAAAAAAAGTGAACAAACTTCAAAGGATTGCCTAATTAAGAACCTAGCAATACCATTTAGACCAAAATGCATAATGTAGCCTAGTTGAAGGCCAAACTACATGACATGGCTTAGTTCTTAGAAATATATTTGTTGCATAGAATCCTCCTAGTCTCTTAATCATTTATTTACATCCAAATTCCATTTCAAATCTTTTATCACAACATTCTTACCAATCAACAGTAAGATCGACTCCTCTACCAAGACAAATCAAATAACTACCTTAATGTTATTGATTAGAATCAATCATTTTATAAAGTTTTAGATTAGTATATAGGAGAATAGAAAGACATTTATTCTTCAATTTTTTTTTCTAAACCTCATAGTCTTACATCACCTAAAAACTATCCCTAAGTTATCTTTCATCTTCTTTTAGATTTTAGATTTGACTTTTGTAAGATAGAAAATTGTCGCCGCTAGGGTTTAGGACCTAGGTCATCAATCTTTCTATACTCCACATTCAAGGATGCCCTAGAGATATCACCCTAAGAGTGGAATAGAGGCAAGAGATCTGTTAGAAGGGTGTCTTAGGGTTTGATTATGAATTAATGAGGGGTTCACCACCAAGCTAGGGCTTGGAAAAACAAAAGAAATGCAAGATCTAATGCTAAAACCTAGTGATGCATGAAACTTGAATGAATGACTTAGAAATGCATATAAATCAAAACAAAAAGCTGTAAACTCAAAAGTGTACACTTGGAAACTTGTAGAGGCTTGAATGAAGACTGAAAATGTTGAAAATCTTGAAATTTAGGCCTACTAGGACTCATACGCTAATCTGGGGGTATCAGTCCCAGATCTGGGTTTTTGTGTAAGAACATGTTTATAGAAAAAGGGTATCCAAAACTGCAAAAATATGAAAATGACCTAACCTGGGACTCATACGCTAGGACTGGCGTATGAGTTCAGTTAGGGTTTTCTAGAACTTCAAGGTCTGAATCTAGTCAGATTCAATATTTGCTTTTCCTATTCCACTTTGTTTCCGGATCTGAAACTGCTGATTTTAGACATGTAGGTGACTTTTTGTGAAGATGAAAACCTTGTGATGGCTTGACAACTTCTCTCAACCTTGCAACCTAGCCTTCAAAGGATCCTCAAGTCTTCAAAGCACTTAGATCTGCAATCACACAAAGAGAGAGAGAGAAAAAGTGTTGATTGTTAGGGAATAGGGGTTTGCCTTGGTCAAAACCCTTGTAGGTAATTGAACCAAATGATGAGATAATGAAATGAAGGCATGAAACATGAAACAAAGAACATGAATCATGGAAAATAATACCTTGAATGATGCCTTGTAAATGATGTCTTGTAAATCTGCAACTCAACATGAAATGGCCATGAAGGATGTAGATCTTGATCTTGACAATTTAGGTGTAGAACAATGCTTGATCTTGGATCTTCAATGCTACATCACAACACTAGCTCAATAACATGCTTGATGCTTGATATCCTTGACATGATGATGGATCTTGAATTGCTGCAACAATTGATGAAGAATTCTGCCCTTGAATGCCCTAAAAATGATCTTGAATGCTCTCTAGACGATCTTGTGAAGACTTGGAATGCTTAACTCTTGAATGCTTGACTTGATAACATGTAGGCCTTATGAAATAATGGTTTGAAAGCTCATTTATATAGGAAATCCATCTAATATCTTGTGTATTAGATCCCAAAGGATGACATACATGAAATTTGAACTTAAAACCAGGGAAAAATTTAGTGGCGAATCTTCGCCAATTGGCGAATTCTAGAAATCAGCCAAGTCAAAATTGGAAAATTTGCACAAACCAACAGGGTGTCCAAATGGACTATATTTTATGAACTATAGGTCCAATGCATGTCCATTTGCCAATGAGTTTTTTTTATGAGGCATATTTAAGCAACAAATTCGCAATAACAAACTACACGTTTCAAATGAACCGACTAATATTTTCGCTTGGAATCCTGGAAGCGTGTAATAAAACACCCACATATTCGCCGATACTATTAAAACAACATTGTATCAAGAGCCATTTCGCCAATTAAAATTTACAAGTAGTTGCTTGTGAAGACCCATTTCGCTAATTAAAATTTATAAATGGTTGCTTATGAGGACCTATTTTGCCAATAACATTAAAAAATAATTACATTTGATGATACATTTCACCTTGAAAATTACAACCTATCATTGTATAAACACGCGAGAGTTGCCAAATTTTTAATATACCATTTAAAAATCCCACAAAATTCACCAAATATGGAATCATGGATTGATATAAATACAATCAAAAGTGTCATTTATTCTTACATATTTTGTTCAGTTCTGAGGTTCTACTTCTCAATTCGAAAGTCAGCGAAAGTCGAAAAAGTAGATTTAAAGGTGAGTGACCATTTCTTCATAGTGTTATTAGTTATAATAATAAGTTTTCTTTATCTATTTTCCTTTCTTGCTTCAATCTTAAAGATGATATTGAGTAGGGAATGGGATCTATATTCTTTGTCCTTCTTAAACAAGAAGACATTTTTTTCTAGTTTTTATTCAAAGTGAGATCAATATGTCGAGCGACTCGAGCAACAAGGGTAAGGATCTTGCCGCTCCTTAGGGTGGTGAAGAAAATTTCACTAAAGAGACTAGGAGGCCATCAAAACACCCAAAACTTAGACGTACCATACAATCTTACTTTGGAATTGCAAAAGCTTTTGATCCATCAAGTCAAGATGGAGCTACATCATCAACTCTTCCACCAAATATTAACGAAGAAGGCATTCACAATACCTCACTGCCACTAGAAGGTCAAGGTGAGATTGTCATTGAGTTAAATGTATCAAATGAGGATGGAAATACTGTAGAAGATGTTCCAAGGGATACCCTAGATAGACAAAATGAGATAATTGACTTGGATCAGGATGATGTTGGGAGCAAGAAAAGAAAAGGCAAATCAAAAGTGGAGCGCAAGTGGGAAATGACAAGGAATTTTCAACTTGGTTGGTTGTCAAAGTACCCATTCATTGTACTAGTGGGGATTGGGAAAGCAAACGCTATTGAAAATGCAACATTGGCCAAATGTATGATTTTTAGTTGGAAATGTAGAAAAGACAAGACAATGTAGCTAAATATTGACACTATAGAAAAGCATATCAGTAAATTTTATGAAAAGAAAATCATAGACAGAAAGGAACAATCAGTCGTACAATGGAAATCAAAGGAAGAATGTCTTCATGTTAGGTATGCCACGGATTATGAAGAGCATGACCAAAGAATTTTGAAGATTTCTAAATGTAAAGGTACACTTGAGGCTCAATTTGGAAAAGCAATGGAAGCAACAAATATGTCAAAAAATATTCAGATGAGTGTTGTTTTTTATATTTTATCCAAAGGGCATCCTATGATAGACTACCCAAAATATTTTGGTTTATTATCTTATTTGAATGTTCCTCACTATCCCTTCTCACATCAGTCAGTAAACGCTGGATGGGAATGGGAAAACTGTCTTGCTGTAGTTGAAAAGGAAGATTTAAAGGATAAAGTAAAAGAGTCAAATTTCATTGCATTATCTTTAGATGAAGTTATTGTGGTAGACAATACTTCTTGGGTCTGTATGCATTTGTATACTAAAGAACGACATGTTCACCAAGCTCATCTTCTGTGTGTTCATAAAATGAAGGATAATTCAACATCGCAAAATCTATTTGAACTAGTCAAGAAATATTTGAATGAAATTGTAGGTATGGATGAGTTGATAATTGCCAAAACGTTGGTGTGTGTAGGAGCTAGTGGAGCTACAATGATGCAAGGTCAAAGGACCAGTGTTTGCACAAAGTTACAAACTACTTGTACACCATACATGCTTGGCCCACACAATGAATTTAGCATTCAAAATTGTAAGCAAGTTTCCTACAGTATCAAAAGTCAAAAATATAGTCCACAAGATCTACGCATACTTCTGCTAAAGTCCCAAACATTTCACAAAATTTCAAAATTTTGCTAAGGGAATAACACTAAGAAACAAGCTTCTCAAGGATGTCAATACCAAATGGATCTCCCTGCATGGACCAACGCAACGAGTTCTTTCAGAATATCAATCCTTGATTGGAGTGATGTACGAAAATCATAACATAGTAGAAAAAGCTCCTGACCTCTTACATAGGTTAAGCGATATAGAGACACTTTTGACTTTAGCTAGTCTTCTCCCCATGCTGGATGTGATGAACAATCTTGTGAAGAAATCCCAAGACAAAACTATGTATATTAATGAATATGTCAATCTATGTAAACATACATGATTAGCCATTGATCATTTATATTTAGATCTAACACAAGAAAGCCCAAATTATTTCATGTGGGGGAAAATCACTGATTTGAATGATCCTGATAATTATTTATAGTTTAATGCAAGCGAGCACTTATATATCTATGTCATAGAAAAATGGCCTCTTCTCATTTTCATGGCCTTTTAGGTCTTGTTTCATGGTATTTGATATATTTTGCTTTGATTTTATGTTGTAACATGGCTTGAACATGCATATTTAGGTACTAAAATTCAGATATTGAAGTCTTGTGAAGGTGTTGTGAAGTGTTGTAAGACATTTCTAGATTCTTCTAGACTCTATTCATTACAATTCACCTAAAAATCACCTTTTTACACATCATCAAGTCCTATTTTGAAGTGTTGTAAAGTTTTGTAACAAGATTTCGCACTTTTCTAGGCACTTCACTATTTATCCTTTCTTATGACTTATTTGACCCCTTTATGCCCTCGTATGCTTTAATTAAGTGTATTTTTGAATATTATCCCGACAAACAATATTAAATACAACATATTTCCTGAAAGATGTTTTTAGGTCCTAGGTGGGACCCATTCGCCATGGGTGGTGAATGAGTCCCCTTTGGCTCCAAATTCAAAAATTTTTAATTTTCCTTTCGGGTTTTTATTCAAAAAAACCTGATGTCAGCCTGTGATGAATTATGAACAATTAACTAAGGCACAAGTGTGTATAAATAGGCAATTTTCACCTCATTTTACATCTACAATCTCCTCACTCATTCAAGCATTCATTCACACATCTAAGCATTCAAGCATCTTACAACATCTTATCAAGCATTATTCAAGCACTTTGAAGCATCCATTGACATTACTTCATACTTGCATTCTCATGGGTTTGGTAAGTTGATAGCATTTGCATGTTATTATTTTGTCATTCTCTTTCATTTCATTATTTTATTAAGGGTTTGATTACCAAAAGTGGGGTTTGACCAAGGCAAACCCCTATTTGCTAACCCTCAACCATTTTTCTCTATTGCATGTGTGTTTGTAGACCTAGGTATGCAAATTTAACAAGATTTTTAGTGTTGAAAAGTGGAGAAAAAAGTCAACTAGGTGCTTCAAGTCAACTTATTCTTATTTCAAGCTTGGAGAAGGTTTTCTGTTTGTTTCCTGTAGAATTGACTTCAGCAACCCGACAAGTAGATATTCTCAGATTTGGTGTTGTAGAGTTTTCTCCTGATTTTATAGAAATTTGGGAGAGGACTGATTTGCCACTAGTGGTGAATGAGTCCCACCTTAGGACTGAAAATATGAGTTTTGTCAGATTCTGGATCTCGACTGTCAGAAACTTGTTTCCGACACTTTTCCACCAGTAGGAGGACTAATTCGCCACCCTGGGCGAATGAGTCCCACTGTGAAAAATTAGTGATTTCAACCAGCATCCATAACATCCCAAATTCATCAGATTTTTTCTAGGTGCACTCTATTTCTGCCTATTTCTTTTTGTTCTGCATATTTTCTTCATTTAGTTCATTATTGCATATCACAATGTGTTTTCAAACATAGCTTAAATCTCACTTTTGCATTCATATTTAATCATTTAGATCACTCAATTGCATTTAGTTTAAATCATCTAACTTAGAAAACATTGCACATAACATTATTTGAATGAACCCTTTGCATTTTTGGGACCTATCTCTCTCCTTTTAGGTGAAAAACCCTAAAAGAGCTAGAGAAGCACATAGAACCCCAAAAATCAACGGTTCATTTTGGTGAACCTGCATTTTGAACACTTTGCATTTCTGATCTCATTCACATATTGCATCTTAGTTTACATTTGCATCAACATTCAATCAGGACATTGTTTTATTTTTGCATTCTAGGACTTTTTATATTGCATTAGTGAAAATTTCATTTAGATTTCATTTTTGCATTGCATCTCATTGAAAAAATTGAAAATATGCATTTTGCATCCTTAGTTGCATTCTATAGAACATTAAAATCATCTTAAATTTTTTGAAAAACACAAAAAAATTGCATATTGGTACTCATTCACCACCCTGGGCGAATCAGTCCCTCTGCACTATTTAGATAGTATTTCTGACATTTTCCTGCATTTCTGTTTTCTATAGTTAGTTCTCTGTTATAGTTAGTGTAGACACGTAAAATATATTGATTGACATTGTGCACTTGATCCCGACCTACTAACATCATTTCTTCCTGAATCATCCCTCGGCCTAACCATTTAATCGAATCTCCTTATCTGATTAAATTCATCAATATTCCTTTCTTAATTGAATAAATCATTTTATCTAATTAAGTCGATTTCTTTGTTAATTAAATCAATCCATCTGATCTAATTATCCCTATTTAATTAAATAATTAATTTTATTTGATTAAATCTCTAGTCTATCCATTAAATTAAATAAATTAAAACCTTATTTGATTTAATCTAACACCATCTCTTTTAATTAAATAAATCAAAATCCTTATTTAATTAATCTCTCATCATATTCCTCCCTTATTTGATTTAAATAAATCCATAAATTTGAGTCAAATAAGTCACATAATCTAACATCTCCTATTAAATTAATTAACCCTTGATTACTTTAATCTCATCTCATGTCCCATCCCCTAGATTTTGCAAGTTGCACATGAAAATAGATTTAATTCATTTATTAAATGTCTATAATTTTCCTCACAAGGCATCTTTTGGAATATTCTCTCAATTTGAATTCAAAAATTCCAAGTCAACATGTACATCCAACAAGGAAATAACTCCATCTTACATGTCCTTTGCCTTGAGCCAAGTGGCATTTATTGCATTTTCCCTTCCCTCTTACAAGTCATTTCAACAAATTTGAAATTCAAAAATATGCATTTATTGGCACAATCCCCAAATCTTGCACATCCTAAGTCATCCATTCATAGATTGACAAGTGGCATAAAGCCATTGGATGAATGTTAGTCCCACATTTCTCAAATTGGGACATTCATCCTTCTTGGCATTCTATAAATAAAGAGCTCATATTGTATCCTCATTTGATCATCCACAATTTATGCAAAGTTACCATGCTCAAATATCTCTCAAATTTCATCCATTATCATTGAGTTCTTAGTTAGGTTTTTGCAGATTTTTGGCTTGGAGCTCTCATCCTTCATCAAAAAAGTGGATCAACCTCATCAACATATCAAGCTTTCATCTTAGGAATTGGGAAAGGGCCAATTTTCACATCAAATTGGCACCAATTCCCCCATGAGATCATGAGTTTGCACATTTAAATTAGGATTCAATCTATTTTGTTCTCTTTATTATGCTTTTCATTGTTTTCTTTCCTACTTTGAGTTTGTAAATGGATTTCATGGGGAATCCTTGTTTAGCTTGCTATCTCTTGTTTAACTTGTTTATTCTTGTTGTTTTGCAGGTACTAGGATTGGGGTTCGCACAGTTAGCAACATTTTTGTTATTTGCATTTAGACATCTTAGATTACCTTGCATTTGACTTCAACCTCTCCTTTGTGGTACTTGTATGAGTGTTTGGTGCCCTGTTGATAATACTTTAGTGAGAAGAAGTTCTAGACTCATGGCTTCCAACGATAGCACTTTCATTGTGGACCTTGGGATCTCCAGAGCTCCTACTCCTAGTATGGAAAATGGTGCATTAGGAATTGATAATACCACTTCCATGCCTTCACCTTTCCATGCAATGAATGTTGACACCCAAAACAACTCTCTTTCTCAAGAGAAGGTCATTAGTATTCATGAAGAATTTGCACATTTACAACAAGACTGGATACTTGCAAACATTTCCACAACTGCCATACCTGCCATTGATAATCTTCATTGTTTGATTGAAAGTGATGATGGATTGCAAGTGATGAATAAAATTGCTGAGATTTACAATAAACATGCCTCTTCTAATACCCAATCCACAAACATTCCTGTAAGCCAAGGGGGACCTCAAGTTCCTCCCCCTTCAACTATAGCATCTATACCAACTTATACCAATCCACAAGTCACTACAACTATGCAACAGGTTAGTCATGTGGCTCCTTCCTTTGCAATTCCACCTAGCATTCCTACTTCTCTTGTGGAATTGCAAGTCCCTTCCAAGTTACCTTCACACCCCTTAGTATTCCTTTCACTTCCCCTAACATCACTTACACTCCATCACCATTTTCTCTTCCATCTCAACCTACATATCCTGACCCTGTTCTTACACAACTCCTTACCACCGTTTCTTCCACGCAACACCAAATTTCCACCATTAGTCAAGGTCAAACCACTCCACCCACATATCATGTATGTATCAGCCCCTTATCCTTAGAAATATTACGTACCCCGATGCCACAAGGGATATAAATGCCTCGATTTGAGAAATATGGAGGTAAAGGAGATCCTATCAACCATGTTAATGCTTATACAACTTTATGTAGTGATTTTGTCCTTGATGAAAAAATTTTAGCCAAACTTTTTCCAAGGACTCTGAAAGATACTGCATTAGAGTGGTTTTCCAACTTGCCTAATCATTCCATCCGCTCCTTCAATGAAATTTTGGATGCTTTCATAAGTAACTTTCAAGTTCACATGACACCTAAGAAGACAATGGTTGACCTCATGCAATGTAGACAAAAAATAGATTAAAAAGTCATGGATTTTATCTCACGATACCAATCCTTGTATGCTCAAATAGATGTCAAGATTCTCGATGCACATCTACAAAATATGTTTATTGAAAACTTGCACACAAATCTTTAGGATAAGCTAACTACATGATGAATTTCCCTTCGTTTATGCATTTATGCACAACCTTGTGTGAATACCATAACTCAATTTCAAGTCGTGATTCAAAATCCACTTCTCACCAAGCTGACAAACCTGAACACAACAATCAAAACTTTCGTAAACCAAATAGAGGCTTTTTATAGTTTAATCCTCCTCCTCAATCTCAACCACAACCAACCCAACAAATTCAAAATCAAGTGGCAAATGTTAAGGCAGCGGTGCCTTATCATTATGGGGACCCCAAAAGACAATTTACTCCCCTACTCGACACCCTCCATAATACAATGAACCAATTAATTCAACAATGCATGCTCACTTTGCCACCCGTTAGACCACTTGATCCAAACCAACCATTACCACCCACCTTCAAATCTAATGCTTATTGTCATTTTCATCGCCAAAATGGACATGAAAGTGAGCACTGCAAGCGTCTAAAACATCTAGTTCAAGACCTCATTGATTCAGGACATTTAACCATTATGGGTGTTAATGATCAAGGCAATAAGTCCATGGCACCCCCTAACCAAAATTTATAGATTTTCACCAACCCCATGCCTAAACACACTACTTCATTTGTCAAGGCTAGCGAACCTTCAAATACTGATGTAATGACTATTGATACAAACAATGAACAACATGACATACCTCCACCTGTTACTGAAGATAGTCCTATGGATCAAATTTTGGCTACGATAGACATTATTCCTTGGAAGGGCCAAATCACTAAATCTCTTGATATCACTTTTTCTGCTAAATACATACTACAAAAAATTCCTGATGGTCCTCTCTACATAGATGGAAGAATCTATGATAAGCCCACTAATGGGATATTAATAGATCCCGCTTGTGGTGAGAACATGATCACAGAGGAGTTTCTAGTATTACATGAGCTATATAAAGATGATTATAATAAACAGACTGCATGGATTTAAACACACACTGGTTTTGCATGCCCTACAATTGGATCGATCATAATCCCTTTACAAATAGGACCTAAAACTCTGGAGGTAACATTTTCAATTATTCCACAATCTGACCAATTTTGTTTGCAGTTAGGCCACCCTTGGCTTCATTCAATAAAAGCGGTCCCATCATTTGTTCACAAGTGTTTGAAGTTTCCACATAGAAATGAAATATTTACTATACACCATAGTGGATTTAATACCCTCTCCTCTAAAGGAAATTTTTCCTTAGAAGCCTTTTGGCCTAAACCCATGGAACCTATCACTCCTTGAAAGGACTTCTTTTTCATAGCCTACCAAAAGTTCAAAGCCAAGAAAATAACTGAATTGTCTCTTCGTGGCACGTCCCCATCCACTTCTGCACCTCCTATCATAGAGGAAACCATGCTTCAACCTGAATCAAACATTGAACAAACCATACAACCTCCTGAACAACCACCCTTAGACACTTCCTTTCCATCATTTAAACGACCAAGGGAAAATGAAACAAATCTTGTCATACCTCCTTGAATTAAACAAGTGTATAAAGAAAAAGAGAAAGTGGTTGATCCATCTTCCTCGGTTTCTTCTATTCTTCCTTCTTTGGGAGTAGAAGAAAATATGCTGACTCAATCCACTCTTACACCTCAACAACTCCAAAACTGAATTAAACAAAACCACGGTGCTAGGGAACGTAGGCGTCGTCATCGTCTCCTTGCTTGTCAGTCTGGCATAGAATAAAATACATAAAATCCACCTCTGCCTTTTATAGAAGCAATAGATGACCACCATCCTTCTCTTGACCCACCACATGATAGTCCAGTACAACCTTCCCAACAACTCAAACCAATCCAACAACCACAAATTTTAATACATCCGTCCTTGGAAATCACCCTTCATCCTCCTATTGTCATCAATCTTGATGATGATGGTGATGTGGAGATTGCTAAAATAGATGAAGAAATACACAATAATCTAAATTATTTATTTTCATCTACAATGAGCTTAAACGATAAATATTCTCCATTAGGTGAAGAACCTGGTACCACTCCTAGTTCGACACTTGCAATTCTTCCTTTGGACAATCAACTGCCCTCGCATTACACTGAACATGATTGGGAGGCAGATGACTTGTTAGATGGTTGACTAACATTTGCCTAACTAGCCTTTTTCTTTTATCTTTTCTCCTTTTTCTTTTCCTTGTCATGTGTGTATCGTATTCCCCTGTATCATTCATTTGATGTTCCCTCTCTTTGTACACTTCTTCTATTCGTACCTCTATTCTTCTAATCATTGTGCATTGTCTTTTTCTCTTTTTTGTTATGTGTTATTCTTTCTGGGGATGACGCAAAGTGTAGAGATTCCCTATGTCTCTTCCATGTTGACCCAAAATTTCCTTGTCTTTTTCTCTTTTTTGTTTTGTGTTCTCCTTTTTGGGGATGACACAAAGCGTAGAGACACCCTATGTCTCTTCCATGTTGACCCAAAAGGTCCTTGTCTTTTTCTCTTTTATCTTCTCCTTTTTGGGGATGACGCAAAGTGTAGAGACGCCCTATGTCTCTTCCATGTTGACCCAAAAGGTCCTTGTCTTTTTCTCTTTTTTCGTGTTGTGTTTTCCTTTTGGGAATGATGCAAGGCATCGAGACCGCAATGTCTCCTTCATGTTGACCCAAAACCTTTTTCATTTTCTTTCATTTTATTTCTTTTCACTTGTGTTTTCCTTTTGGGGATGATGCAAAGCATCGAGACCACAATGTCTCTTCCATGTTGACCCAAAACAAACTTTCTTTTTCTTTTGTTTTCACTCTCTTTGTGTCATTCTTCTAGTTCTATGTGCTTTGGGGAATGATGACAGTTTCAAGCTCTTTCATAAAAACATTGCAGCAACGAACATATTGACCCCAAATCCATAGATCCCTTATGTGTTTGGTGTGCTTTCTTTTTTGGGGGGAAAATCCCTTTCTTTGTTTTTCATTTTCCTTGACATGACACAGCCTAACTTCGAAACATATGACTTGGCATAGGGCTTTCCCAGTTGGCTTTCATGTCTTGTTTTCTTGTTGCTTTCTCTTTCCTTCTCTACTTTAAAGTAATTTCTCATAGAACAATGTGTAGCAATTCATTTAAAGTGGGGGGCCATTATTCATTTGCATTCTTGGTTCCTAGTGTAGCCTTGTCATTTATATGATGTCTTTGTCACTTTGTGGATGACATTGGGTGTGATTTCCTTCATAAGTGTGATCTATCTTAGCATATTACATTCCTCTTGGTGCCCTGATGCGACGCACTACATCCCCTAAGTTGTGAATCTTTTATTCTTTGATTGTTCTTATCTTGGAGACATTAGACACAATGTTCCCTAAGTGACTGACCTTGCATGAACTTAACAAGACTCCATTGAACATCTTTTACATTTTACATTTTTGCATTTTTACATTTTACTTTTTGCCACCTTGCATAACACAACTTGCATGACTGTGGTATCCTTTCTTTTTGTTCATGGAATTTTTCTTTTGTGGCACCTTGTTAAAGTTATCATCAGGTATAACTTTAACATGGTTGAGCAGGAAGCCCACCTAGCTGCATGACTTTTCCCCATAGCCACCTTTGTGTTTGTGAGTACATACCAACTAGCGTATGTATCTTACATTTTGGGCTTTCTCACCCTGCGGACAGTCAGAAGTTCCATGGCCCCAGAGTGAGTACATTTGGGCCTTCTCACCTGGTGGACCATCATGTGTTTTTTCACCCCAAAGTGAGTATACATTTTCAATCAGCCTAGATCTAATCCACAACTAGTTGGACTGATGATCGAAGCTTCATCTGATTCTCAACACTTGTCTATTCCTTTGTTCTTATGTTTAGTTTGTCATGGGATCTTCATCCTGGGGGCTCGATCATCTCTCTTGATTGTTGTTATTCCATCTTGCTAACGTAAGTGCATTCAAACCCTCCTCTTGATGTTCATGGCTACTTTAGTGTGAGTTTGAAGCAGGTTCATCCTCTCACTAAAGTGGGGGTAAATGTGTCATAGAAAAATGGCCCCTTTTCATTTTCATTGCCTTTTAGGTCTTGTTTCATGGTATTTGATATACTTTTCTTTGATTTTATGTTGCAACATGGCTTGAACATGCATATTTAGGTACTAAAATTCAAATAATGACGTCTTGTGAAGGTTTTTTGAAGTGTTGTAATACATTTCTACATTCTTCTAGACTTTATTCATTACAATTCACCTAAAAATCACCTTTTTACACATCATCAAGTCCTATTTTGAAGTGTTGTAAAGTCTTGTAACAAGATTTCATGCTTTTCTAGGCACAACTTCACTATTTATCCTTTCTTATGACTTATTTGACCCCTTTATGCCCTCATATGCTTTAATTAAGTGTATTTTTGAATATTATCCTAACAAAAATATTAAATACAACATATTTCCTGACACATGTTTCTAGGTCCTAGGTGGGACCCATTCGCCATGGGTGGCGAATGAGTCCCCCTTGGCTCCAAATTCAAAAATAAATAAATTTCCTTTCGGGTTTTTATTCAAAAACACTTGATGTTGGCCTATGATAAGGTATGAATGGTTAACTAAGGCACAAGTGTGTATAAATAGGCAATTTTCACCTCATTTTACATCTCCTACAATCTCCTCACTCATTCAAGTATTCATTCACACATCTAAGCATTCAAGCATCTTACATCTTATCAAGCATTATTCAAGCACTTTGAAGCATCCATTGACATTACTTCAGACTTGCATTATCAAGGGTTTCATAAGTTGATAGCATTTGCATGTTATTAGTTTTTCATTCTCTTTCATTTCATTATTTTCTTAAGGGTTTGATTACCAAAAGTGGGGTTTGACCAAGGAAAACCCCTGTTTGCTAACCCTCACCCATTTTTCCCTATTGCATGTGTGTTTGCAGACCTAGGTATGCAGATTTAACAAGCTTTTTGGTGTTAAAAAGTGGAGAACAAAGTCAACTAGGTGCTTCAAGTCAACTTATTCTTATTTCAAGTTTGGAGAAGGTTTTCTATTTGTTTCCTGCAGAATTGACTTTGGCAACCCGATAAGTAGATATTCTCAGATCTAGTGTTGCAGAGTTGTCTCCTGATTTTCTAGAAAGTTGGGAGAGGACTGATTCACCACTAGTGGCAAATGAGTCCCACCTTAGGACTAAAAATATGAGTTTTGTCAGATTCTGGATCTCGACTATCTGAAACCTGTTTCTGACACTTTTCCACTAGTAGGAGGACTAATTCGCCACCCTGGGAAAATGAGTCCCACTGTGAAAACTTAGTGATTTCAACCAGTGTCCACAACATCCTAGATTCATCAAATTTTGTCCAGGTGCACTCTATTTCTGCCTATTTCTTTCTGTTCTGCATATTTTCTTCATTTAGTTCATTGTTGCATATATCACAATGTGTTTTCAAACATAGCTTAAATCTCACTTTTGCATTCATATTTAATCATTTAGATCACTCAATTGCATTTAGTTTACGGGTATGTGCAAGATCATCATGGAAAAAGCAGACCCTTAAGTGGCAATGAAATTCAAAAAAATCTGAGTTAGGCAACTTGACGTAAAAATTTGAATAAGTTATCTATATTATTTCAAAAATATGTAAGAATAGAATCTATAGCAAATAGTTTCTAAACTACTAGTTTTATTTAAAAAAGAAAAAATTGGTGAAAATTTGAAATTTCAATGCAGTAGTATTTAAATTTTAGGGAAAAAATAAGAAGTAGGTGTCTGTCTGACCACCCTAACCACAATAAAATGATAATATTTTTTTATAAGATTTTAGATATAAGTAGAGGACTCATGTCCCGATGTGATGTATATTTTTGTGTAATTTTTTTCCAAGTAAATAATTAATTATGAATTTTTTATTACAATTTTAAAAAAATATTAAAACTCGTATGTCTGACCACCTTAACTTGGTCAAAACTTCATGAAATTCAATTTTTTATTTTTTAATCCTATAGTATGTGAAGCATAGAATGTGAGGCATGTTTTAGATTCAAAAAATGTGATACATTTGAAAGCTATAGATGTTTTTCAATCAGCCTATCAATCAGGACTTTAGTCGTAATTTAAATAGAAGATGAATAATAATTATTTATAAAATTCAAAGTAAAACATAATTTATATTGGTGGAAAGCTGAGAATCTCCTTTAAAAACCCTTTTCATTTCATCAATTTTAGGTAAAAAAAAAGTCATTAGCCACATGCCCTACCCATACCCATCATATCACCACTTTTTGGCCCATTATGATCCTGCACATACCCTTACATCATCTAACTTAGACAACATTGCACATAAATTTATTTGAATGAACCCTTTGCATTTTCAAGACTTATCTCTCTCCTTTTAGGTGAAAAAACCTAGAAGAGCTAGAGAAGCCCATAGAACCCCAAAAATCAACGGTTCAATATCTATGTACGTGGATATGAGATACAAATTTACCAATGTAAGACAACTAGGTGCTCTAGTAGAAAAGTAGCTGTTAACGAGGAAGATTTTAAAGGAATTGTTAAATTTGTTAGTGATAATTTGAAGGAAATTGCAAAATCTATTTCCTCAGAGATTCATGAAAGATTCCCTCAATATGAAATACTTGAAGCCATGGGTATTGTGTACCCTCAATTTTGGGTAAACCGAGATAACCCAAAATATTTTCATGATCAAGTAAAAATATTGATCGAACAATTTTCAAAAATTATAACATACAATGAACAAAAAATAGAAGGAATTTTAAATGAAGCTAAGCTTAGAAAACAATCTAAGAGTTTTGCAATAGCTATGAGGGACCAGTATAAATCCATGGGTGCAGACAAGACCTTTGAACCAGGATCAATAAAAAAGCTTTGGAACTTAGGTCAGAGTGAAATATTACATGGTTCGATATCAAAATATTTCAAACTTGTTGATTTATGTCAAACAATGATATTGGGGTTGGTGGAGGATGAGAGAGTTTTCAGTACATTTGGGTTTTTGAAATCAAAGTTATGGAACAAACTAGACAAGAATTTGGAAAATTGCTTGAGGATGAAAGGAACTTCATATAATGTCTTTAATTTTCCTTTTGAAAGGGAACTCAAAATATGGAGGTCCACATGTGAAAGAAGAGGGATTGGGTTGTACAACACTCCAATTCCAAAGGCTGGTACTAGTGGCAGTGGGACTAGGACATATGACATTGACAAAAATCACATAATGAATGTTGAATTTGAGACACAGGCTGAAGAAAATGAAGAGCAGAATCATAATCAAGATGACTCTTTTCCTTTATCTCAAGATGAACATCATTTTGAGTACCTTGACTCCATTTGGGAAATGGAAGAGAATTAGCAGCTTTTAGGTATTTATACTACACTTTATGATTCATGAATCAATTTCCATTGTTCCAAACTGTAGTTGATGATATTTGATATTGTATTCAATAAAAATTGAAATTGTGAATCATTGCACTTCATGATATTTTATTTTATATTGCACTTCATGAATCATATTCCAAACTGTAGTTAATGATATTTTATATTGTATTTCATGAAATTGTGATATTTTATATTTTATATTGTATTCCATGGTATTGAATTTGATATGTGATTCTGCATCATTTTTAATGAACAACACTTATCACACTACTTATAAATTCCTATTGCATTTCTATTCACACAATATTTGATAAATAACTAAAAGGAATATTAATCCATTCCTTGAGTAGAAGCTAATAGTTCAACATCCATAACTTATAAGCTAACATAAGCTAACAGTTCAACATAAATAACTTATAAAGGCATCCACACAACTTAAACAATAAAAGCTTAAACTACAAAATCACCTAAATTTCATACCGATTCTCTGCTTATTTTACAAGGTGGCAGCTACCTTTTATGATATGCAATGAATAGAAATTCAGGCTGCTTTAAACTAGAAAGCAAAGAAAGGTGTAACTTTTAACTAGAAAGCTTTGAAAAGCATGTCAATATCAAACTGTAAAATAAAGCACAAAGAATTGAGTCACTTCAGAACTAATAAATTTCTTTAACTAAACTTAACCATTTCCATAAGCATTCATTCAAAGATAAACATCTGATAGCAATGCAATCTATTAAACATCTAGAACACCAACATAGATAACCATTGGCAAGATATTCAGAATAAACATAATAAATCCATACACCACAACACAAAGATTATGTCTGCATGAACTTCACCATATGAGTTTCTATATTGAAAGATAACTGTAAAACAAACTTGAAAGCATAAGAGTTTTTGCTCTAATGAGGAAAATCAAAGTTTTTCCCAAAAGATCCTAACTGCATCAACCAAACCCTAGCATGAAGCATAAACCAATTGTCTATGGTAATGACTTCTTGAAGACAACCACACCCAAAAATTAAAATAGTATTTAACTTCAAAGAAGTAAAATTAAAGAAAGTATCATGAAATGCTAAAAATAACTATGCATCACTTTTCCACTTTATCTTCTTCAGATTCATCTTCCAAAACTTCAACTGCTTCATGTTCTAGTGCCTTTTCCTGTGCCCTCATCCTAGACCTGTAATCTCGGTATATGGTGACAATTGTAAATATGTCCTTGCTCCCTGGCATTGTAGTAATCTATAACTTGGTTCTCCATTTTCCCAAAGTAAGTTCAAACTCAACCAACATCTCAAATATTTTCTCTTCTCTAGATTTATAAGACTTCAAGTGGATCTGCATTCCATTGAGTTTCGAGAAGGACTCCCATGTCACTGTAGCAGGATCAACTATTTCTTTATTGAATATCTCTCTAAACTTCAGAGAGATCTCTTTTATATCTAGAATCCTTTAATCAAACTCATCAGTAATTTCCACTCCCAGAATACAACAACCTTCTTTAATTTCCCCCAACATTTCAAAATATTGATCAAGCGTTTTATTAATTTCCTTCACCAGATTATCATATATATTCAATTTCCATTCCGATGAATCGGACCAAGAAGGGTCTAGCTCCTTAGGATTATTCACAATTTTCTCACCAATTAATATCTTCCGATCCATAGAGATCAATTCTTTCATTTCTTGAGAGAGCACATAGAGACTAGTTTGATCTTTTCTAACCTACTGAATTTTTATTACAACTCCTTCCTCTTGTTAATAAATCGAGTGTAAAATAGCACAAATTTATTTAGAAAGAAGATAGCCTCTTGAGATATTTTATCGCTCCCCTCACAAGAAGCTCTAGAATAACTCAAATTCTTTTTAATTTGTTGTATGGTGAGCACATCGATGCCCTCTACCCAAGAAGTTGAGGCTTCATCATATGTAGGAGGAGTGGCCATTGAAGAAATAAAGTTACCCAACGCGAGGCCTTGAGATTGTAGTTTTATATTTTCTTTCCTCTATTCTTTCACTCTTTTAATCAAGACATTGACTGAATAATTGGCATGGTACACATCACCTTCCAGTGTTGGAGGCACCATATCAACATGTGTGAATTTGTAATCCGCCTCTGTTATTTCATCTTCATTTAAATCCTTCATAGGCTCAACAATTTCTAAGATTTGATTTCTAGAAGTAGCATCAGTCACCATCCTTGAAATCCTCCGAGATTTCTTAGGTTTTGAAGAGCTTTGAAGTAACTTTGCAATTGTATCCATTCCAACTGTCATTGTAGGAATATGCTTTCTCTTCTTCTCCACTACTTTTTTCAGCCATCCTGGGGAGGCTACTACCAGACCAGAATATTCATTTCCAATAATAGTTTCTTTAGGAATCGTGCTAGGAGTGATAGGTGGATTATCAGCCGAAGGCAGAGAAGAGGACAATTCAGATAGAGGAGGAAATATATTATCTTCAGTGATCTGTTGAAAGATAGCTTCAAAATTTGCAAGCACAGGTTTTATTCTTAGGGGTAGTAGAAAGCACACTGTCTTGTTCACATATGGTCTTCAACTTGACTATTTGTTATGGCCTACCACCATCACCTCTTGACTAAGAATTTGCACTAGAGGACCTAACAAAGTGTTTCCCCGATGATACACTTGCACCAGATGCTTGTGTAGACCCTTGTTAATTATTTTGTGATGACTTAGAATCCTAAATAGGACCGAAAAATTGCCGCCATTTCCCATCCAACCAGTCCTGGGTTCTTTTAAGCACTGGGGCAACACACACCCTCATATCTGAAATTTCATTTTGGCTCCAATCAACCCTAGGGTGGGATTTATCAGGAAATTTTTCATATCCAGGATCTATGATTGTCAAATCCTCAGCTACATTTTTCAGGAATCTAAAATGACAAACCAAAAGCCTGTATTTGTTTTAGCATTAGCCTCATATAATTTCTTCTCAAAACTTCATTCTCATTGACATAATCTTCCCAAAAATCTTCGATAGATGGGTGATGCTAACATAAGCTCTCTCCATAGAGATTCTGCTTCACAAAACCCTTACTATCAAAATTAGCTCTCATAGAAAGATACTGGAGGTTATATTCCTTGAGAAATCGTTCAGCTTCCCTGACCACCTAGTTTGTTTTGCACATAAAAGAAGGGGTCTGCAATGGGAAGACATACCCTTGTTTCCCCATGCTCATATACTTAATATTAACCATGGCCATTTGTCGACAAACTTCCAGAAATATCAGTAAATCTTCAAGATACCAAGGTAATTTAAATGGGGCTTTCTCAAAACCCCCTTTTCTCAGATAGGAAAACTTATCAAATTGGATATAAAAAATCCCAAAATTTGATACAAGAGAAATTGATTCAGGGGAAAGGTGCATTTCTAGATTTCCATCTAGATTCCTCACAACCTAGACCATTAAAAATGCATAATTAACATGACAAAAATAACCCATTCCAAATTGTTTAGTGAACTGAGGAAAGCATTTATACACAGACATATCAAAAGCTGAGGTTCCTTGTCACTCCAACCTAGGCCAAAAGGATCTCTGACTAGCTACAATGTACATTGGGCAAGAACACATACATAAAGTAGTAGTCTTATGGAAATTAATTAATTGCTCATTCAAATGGAAGAAAATAACTTCAACCCAATCAGTGAAATTTTTCTCATCACAGATTATCATGATAAACCGGCACATTCAATCCTCAAATAACTGAACTCACGCATTCCCAACAATGTGGTGCAATAAAGAAATAACATCTGCAATTTCTTCCTTAAAATGCACTCTTTTGAGTTTAGTTGGTAGTTGCGACTTACCTTTCCTTTCAGAATTCAACTAGGTTTTGGCCATGGAGGTCTTACACCAGTCTTCATTCTCTTTAAAAAAATAACCTTCCATTGTGACAGACATGTCTTCTACAGGTTCCCTTTCTGGAATCCTCGGCGCACGGGAAACAACTTCAGGAGAAATTTCTACAATTACAATACCATCCATGACTTTAATTTCTTGTGTCTCTAGAATGTACCTTCTCGCAGGTGCACTTATCAGGTCCACACTCAACACAGCTTCTGGAAACCCTCCAGCATGAGCTAGCCCACTTTCTAATAGTTTTATATCCAGCTCAAACTTCTCGTCACTCTCTAGGCGTGCCCAAAACTCTTCTAACTTAAAACGTCTGAGCTTCGTATCCCTTATGTCGAGCTAACAATTTCTAATTCTAGACTGCATGAACTCCCAACACATAAAGAAAAACACAAACACCTGGAAGAGTAGATTGCAGAAGAAGGAAATGTAGCTGAAAAACTTAGCAAATATTTTGCCACCTCAAGTTATGTCATCAACAAGACGTGTGTTTAATGTCAGACTAGTCATTTTCAATTCCCCTTTGCATGAGTGAAAATTCACGAAGATAGAATGTTTGCACTTGAGAAGTACTATCCTTGGAAAAGAATGAGAATGCAGGCTAAATTTCTAAGTAAAACTTTACCACCCACTTATGTCATAATTTTTTATAGGACGTGCATTAATTGCGACATTCAATTTCATTCCTAAAAAATATAGCCTTTAAATCTACATGCTTTTTGAAATTCTTGAAAAGACAACTCAAGGTTAGTCTGTGCATAACATTCAATGAGATGTTAGATGACAACGCCTTTGAAAGGAAAGATAAGTCCATAATGTCATGTGGTCACTAAAACTTGGAACCTTAGAACCAAAGTTTGAAGTTTAAAATTTTTTGAAACCTCTGATCCACCGACTACAAAGATGACCAACTACAAAGATGACCAAGAAAGACAAATTCCTGAAAAGACAACTCAAGGTTAGTCCATACATATCACTCAATGAGATGTCAGATGACGACGCCTTTGAAAGGTAAGATAATTCCATAATGTTGCGTGGTTGTTGAAACTTGGAACCTTAGAACCAAAGTTTGAAGTATCAAAGTTTTTGAAACCTCCGACCCACCGACTACAAAGATGACCAGGAAAGACTTGCAACTCAACAAAGTGAAACAAGTCAAGGAATCGAGAAGTTATGAAAACTTAGAACTTCGCGACAAGGTTATAAAACTTTGAGGACTAGCGAGTAAGGTTAGGAAAAGCACCAAAACTATGACTTTGAGTGATAGTAACCACAACAATGAAACTAACAAAAAATCTATCATTTCAATTCCAATAATAGATAATCCACTAACAAAATACTTAGTAAAAGAAGAATAAATCCACACACCATAACTCAAAGGTTACGTATGCATGAACTTCACCATTATCTTTCTATATTGAAATAACTCTCTCATCCTCCACCGACTACAAAGATGACCAACAAATACTTGCAACTCAGTTACTCAATAAAGTGAACCAAGTTAGGGAATCATGAAGTTATGAAAATTTAGAACTCCGCGACAAGGTTATAAAACTCGGAGGACTAGCGAGTAAGCTTGTTTTGCTCCTTATTTTGAGTCTATCGTCTCTCCAGTTGTAACATTTTACATGAATTATTAATGAAATCTGATCAATGATCTTTCATTAATCTTCTTTGTCATTATGCATTGATGTATGTTTTAATTTTGGCTCTGGTTTAATGAACCAGTTAAAGTACCTTGATTAAAGCATGAATTCATATAAATGTTTTGTGGATCTGATAAGTAGTCATGGAGAATGAGTATTGGTGTGTGAATTGTAATGCAATTTCACTAAGATTATGGATGCCTGGAATTAAAATCACCTTATAGTTCATATTTTAATGTGTTAAAAGTAAAAATTGAACATGCACTCAGTGATTCATCACTCAACTCAATGCTTAATAACATATTAACAATAATATTAGTAGCATATACTACCAGACTTTTTCTTCAAATGATAAAATAAATAATACAGATAATTGAACATCAACACATTACTGAAATTTGAATTTGAGCTTTTTTATTGATTATCACATGAAGGAATACATAGAGGAATTGGCAATGCAAAATCTTGCTCAAAGACAACTCTACACAGAGCTGAGTTGGAACTTGGAAACTCATATTATCAAAAATCAAATCACTGCAACACCTTTTCTAGCAACTTCCACTGTTCAGGTGGTGGAATTGTCATTTGTTCTAACTAATGCTGTTTGACTTGAAGATTTGTTAACAATTCATGATTCAAATTGGAACCTGTCTTGGATTCTTCAGTCAATTTTTCATTCAAGGTTAGCAATGGTTTGATGGAATCTAAATAGTTCACCAAATCTGGGTTTTGAGGAAACTAGCCCAAATCAATCTTCATTGCATCCTCCATCTTCTTTCTAAAATCATTCTTTCCAATGAATCCCTCATTTGTGTCAAAAGCCTCTGGAAAACCAAGCTCTGTGAAGTTCCTTTCCTTTTCATCCACCTTCTTCATCTTGTCTGCAACCAAATGCAAATATTCCTTTGTTTCACGCATTCTCAAACACATTTGAATGATAGATGACAATGTCATTGATGTAGCAAGCCAATTAGTAATCCCTTTTGATTTCAAAACATTGTCACTAGCTTTGTAGACTGTTTGTTGAATTTGATTTGCAGATTTCTCTAATTCCAATACATTTTTGTTGTCCACTAAATATTTGTTGAGCTTCTTATGATGTTGTCTAATAGCATCAATCAATTGAAGCATGTCACACAAATGATCAATCCTTTGCATTATTTCATCCTAGATCTTTTGTTTCATATGCCTCATTGTTTCTCTACAAAATGCAGATAACTTATTTTGACAAGACTTAATTTCATTTTTTGCTTCCATCGACTCTACCTCCAATCTTTCATTTCTTTTTCTCTCCTTCTCCAATTTTTGTTCCCACTATGCATTTCCATTCGCAATGCTTAGTCTTAATTTTTCTGAAGTGAATTTTTCCTCATCATATTTCTTGTTTCTCTCATCTAGCCTTTGCTTCAGTTCATTCACTACAGTCTCATCTGCTTATCCTCTTTGCTTGTTGATGTGGAGGCGGATTTTTTTATTCTTTTTTCTAATTCATTGCTCTTGTTATCTACTGCTTTCCTCTTTGCTTTCTCATTTGCTAGGTCTACCTGTAACTTTTAAATTTGAGTCTGCAACCTTTTTTTTCTCTCTATCTTGATTTAGCAATGATGTGTACACCAATTCATTGTTCTTCTTTGATACATTAATTTTGTCAGTATTTTTGAGTCTAGAAAAATCCAATTGAATATTGTTCACCTGGAATTGAGATCAAGCCATCTGATTTGTTGGTTTGCTTTGAACTATGGGAACAAGAATTGTGTACTCCATGATTTATTTATTTGTGTCAAATGTGGGTAACACCATGGTTGTTGTATGCTCTTAAGTTACATTAGACGTGCTCTCCATCAGTTGCTTCTTTTCTTTTTTATTCATGTTTGATTTCTTTTTAAACTCTTCAATGTAATCAAAACCTAGGGACGCAGGAACAATGTAATGCTTGAATGGCGAAGGAATAGGAGTACTTGCAATTGCTAATGATTTCATATCCAGACTAACTGGTAGTGGGGGAGTGCTTGAAAATAAATCCCTTGTGGTGGATCCACTGGTAGTGTGACTTGGACCTGTCAAAATCCTTTGCATCATCTGTATGCCTTGATCACCTGGTGTTTTTGTGGTATATTGTGTTGTTGTCCTCTTGTGTGTAATTTGTTGTTGTATCACATGTTGACCACTACTAGTACTACTACCCATATCATCGCCACCAGAGGTAGTTCCAATTGCACTAAGCTCTCCACAAAGGGCATGTCCTAGTTGTGATTGTGTCTAACCATGAGGATGAGGATTTGAAGCTCTAACAAATTGAATTGTATGCCCTAGGTCTACTTTTTCACCTCCAAGCCCAAGGGCAGATTTATCAACTAGTTTTCTATGCTCTACATCTATTACTGTCCAAGGGCCTTGTCTTTGGGACCCCAAAGGACCACCTTCATAACCCATTTTTTTTTATCTATGGCTGCTCCTGTAGTATATTCTTCTTTTGTGGCCTCACTTAAACCAAGTTTGAAATTGACATGGCTTTCTTCTTTCCTATCATCATTAGATTAATCATCACTTTCTTTATCTTCTTGTTCATCTAGATGCTCTATATTCCACAATTGGCTCAAATCACGATCTTCTTTATTATCTCCATACTCTGCAAGAGCTCTTGGATCACCTAGCTCCTTCCTCATAGACCAAAAGGCAATAATTTTTTATCATGACCATTTTTTTTTCTGTAACTTCCTTCTCTAGAGAATCTGGCATTTTTACTCTACTAGATGGTTTATGACTTTTTTCATAAAAAATTGTTGTACCTCCTAATTGTCTTTCGATGCAATGCCATAATTTATGCTAACAACTATTCAAAAGAAATACCATTCTCAACAACACTTTTCTCCATTGCTATTTTGACCTCATCCCAAGAATCCTTGTTTCTCAAGTTTTCAAGCAAGGGTTTACTTTGATGTTGAATTCTACTTGTAGCATTCTTATTAAGCACAATCATTGATTTAATGGTGTCATATGGATCATACTACCAGTGACAGATAACATCAAAATCAGAAAAATTCAAAACATTATGTGCCACACTAAATTCTTTTCTCTCGAATGTGATCCCTCCACATGAAAAAGGTAAAGAAGGAAATAAGGTCTTCTTTTGCTGACCGGTAAAGTGTAGTTCATCAGTACTCTGCATCTTCCTTACATATTCCAAATGAAAAAACCTTTATGTCACATGTATTGGAAGTTATGGCTTTACTCCCGATCCATAAAATCTTAGCACAATATATTCTTCCATTAAGTACCAATCAACCAATTTTATTTCTTTTCCTAGTTGAATGCATTTTCTACATGACATAGGAAATCTAGGCATTGGAGCATTTATAATTGCTTGATGCAATGGAGCTAAAAATTAGTCTACAAAATGACTGTAGTTCCTTCAAGAATCATGCATCCTTATCACAGTGGTCCATTCATATGTTGGAGCCATTTTCTTTTCCTCAACATTACTATAGGGTTGAATCTGAAGCTTGTTGGTTTGAAACATTCCTCTAAATTTGAATAGAAAAAAATAACACAAGTAGGTTGTGAACCTAAATGTCTTGGTGGAACCTCCTTTAATCATTAAAAATTGTTTATGCATGGATTCTACAATGTTCCAAATAAAATTATATTTGACATGTGGAACACCATAATGGATATTATATACCATTTCAAGGAGGCTTGCACCCATTTCCAAATTTCTATCTAGTCTGAGGAAAAATGCTAGCATGGAAATAGTATCCTGAACCCATGGTTTAAAAATATCCAAATCATAAGGAGGCTTATGATCACCTTTCAAGTTGTTTCTATCCTAAACTATTCTATTTAAGAAATAATTTTTCTCCATTTCATCCACTGCTTCATAATCACTAGCAAGATTTTCTAGGTCAATGTGGACATTTCCAAATTCTTCAGTTGTAAACCCCAACACTTTTCCAAGTTATTCTACATTAATGGATAACAATTCTTCTTTTTCTATCTTTATTAACAATTTCTCTTTTTTTATCATCATAATTTAGGGCACAAACCATGATAAATTCCAGGAAAGGGAAAACCTCATGTAACATCATGCACCCTAATCCAGTTACCCATAGTGCACTGATACTATTAACTTGCATTTGATTTGCAACCTTATTCTGAGATGAAAATCTAAGTTCTGAGGTATGCCTACCAATGGTTTCAGGATCATAAGTATCATGGTATTCATCAGTGAAACCCATCGTTTTAAGCAATTTTGCATAATGTATTTTACTAGCTGACATTGCTCTAGTGGTATTCGTGGTAGACATGCTGATACAATGTGAAATTGTGAATTCCCTATTAATCCTCCTTAATTTTTCTTAATTCTTAAGCCTCTTAACCCTAAACCTAAACTTCAAATTTTGAAAAAATAAGATTTTAAGAAAGTGAAACATCAAACAATGAAACATAGCCACAATAATTCTTTAACTTACCCATATTTTGATTCTTGAAATTGGGTTACTGGAATGGCTTTGTTGGAAGTGGAACTGTGGAACCCAGAATAGGGTGGTGCACTGCAATGAGAAAAATGAAGACTGAAATCTCCCCGTGTGCTGACCCTCTCACTTCAAAATAAAATCACTTAGCAATAGAAAGTGTTATTTTTTCAAACATTAAAGTGAATCAAACCGAAATGTCTATGACTCTATGTGTTACTTCTGGACTACACAATTAGTACATGGCTGACAACATTTAAAACAAGTCATTTATGATTTACTCCTACATTGACATCAAATTCTAAACTGTTGATATTTGTTAATCTAACGGTTATAGGGTGATTCCAGAGGTTTAAGTTCGCAAGCCTAGTGCTCTGTGCATTTCATTCTAGAATGCAACTACAACCATACATCAAATGTTCATCGAACGATTGAGTAATTTATGATATAATTAATAAACATGTGTTTTAAAGTTGCTTTAAACTTTAATGTGCTAGGATTGACATCAAGGCCAAGGGGCTAGTAACTTAACGTTGCAAAGGCCTTAATAAAATGAATTACAATGTCACATTAATAGCACAACCATTAATAGCACTTAACGTTGCAAAGGACTTAATAAAATGAATTACAATGTCACATTAATAGCACAACCATTTATTCTATTACAACTAAATTACAATGTCACATTATTATATAGTACAAATACAAATGTAAGCGCAAGTGCCAAGCTTTTGTTGGACTGCTGGTGAAAACGTAAATGTAATACATGTTTCTATGAAAATAAATGGGACTTTCTGGGTCAACCATGCGCTTTGAAAATAAATGCATGAGGCTTGTCGGGTCAGCCATGGGCTCTCAAAATAAATGCATGGGGAATGGGCGGCCAATCAAACTGGGGAAATGGGAGCTGTGAAGATACAAAATGTACTTATCCCCTTTTAGAACCAGACTCATGCTGAGGATGAGGGGTTGTAAAATTTCTCCCATGCAAAAGATGCACCCTAAAAATAAATGCATGGGGCTTGCCTGGCCAACCATGTTGGGGAATCAGGAGTTGTGAAGATACAAAATGTACTTATCCCCTTTGAGAATCATAATCATGCAGAAGATGAGAGGTAGTAAAATTACTCCCATCTTCTAATTGCAGCCTCCATGCACTAGGATAACACTTATCTCCATCAGAGCTCCTCATCCTGTTTCAAAACCTATCTGAGAAGTTAAGTGAACCAAATCAACTTCTTTCCAATTCCACCCATTTTGAACTTGAAGTAAATTGGTCTTTTACTTTGTAACTACATTACTAGAGGTAGGAGAATTTAGAGTATCCCCAATAATACCGCATCATCTTCTTCCCAAATCCTTATTAACCCTACAAAATGAAAACCCTTATGACAATTCAAACATTACACTCAATAGTATAGCCTTTAGCCTTCAACGAATGATTTCAGTTGTGCTCACTATCCTTATTTATGGGCTAATAGTGCCGCCAATAGTGCCACTACCAGCCTGGTCCCTGTGTACACCTCACATGTGTCAAAGGTGAGGTTGGGTATAGTCATAATCATGATTCGTGCAAACTAAAAAACCAACTTAATCGATTCGTATAACTTAAGCCTTACATTCACAATTTATATGTTTAATTTGATTGATGTATGGAATCTGATAGCTTGGCTACATGAAAACAATATGAAATGATTACAAATCTTCATCATCTAGGATTCTACATCATCATCTATGATTCTATAGTACATTGTGTAGTTTTCAATATAAAGCTATCCAATCAATCACTTTGGCTGTTTATATGGCATTAATCCGTGCTGCCGCCCGTAGTACCATAGCCACACTTTCTTCAAAAAGATTGAGAATTTCAATAGAATAAATGAAAGGTAGAGTAATTCGACACATTGAAAAGAGAGAATTAAATATATTTTTTACCTTAATCATTATCAATGTCCACTAATAAGTCACAATAAATTTCACTTATGATCAAAAGTTTAGACTATATGTTGATAATTACTATTAGTTTTAAAAGCCACATTTTTATATTGACCAAAGCGAAAAGGATTTACAAGAATGGAGCCACGAAATGTATTTTAATTTAAGTAGCTATTGCTAAAGACTGAAGTACATAGTACATAACCAACATGGCCAAAAGGTAACCACAAAAAGCAACTAACTGTGACAAAAAACCAGTCACAAAGTACATATTACAAGAACAGTTATGTTGTACAGTAAAATATAGAAAAGTGACACATCACAAAATTCATTACTAATATTTTTGGTAACATTAGCTGAGGCCATCAACCGGGTGTTTGAGTAGAACGTGAATCAACAGAGAAGAAAAGCGAATCACCCAAAAACTTCCTCCAAAACTCCATAATCTTTAATGATTCAATTTTCGTATCACATAACAGACTCCATCTCATATTAACGAGGGAAAGAGCCTGCACTATAGAAGCATGCAATTCCACTTTCCTGAAGATTCCACCAACAGGCGCTAACCCACTTTCAAAATTGTAATGCTCCAACGCCAACTCCAATGAAGAAATAGAGTAAATGAAAGGATGCAAATAACATATTGCCAACGTCTTCACCAAATATTTATCGAGCAAAATGTCCATGCAATTGGACAAGAAATCCGAAGCTACCTCATAATATAGAGCACGAGAGTTGTTCTGAAGCCATTCCCTACCCACAATTATTCTTATAGAATCCTCAGCCCACACACAAGGAATTGTAAAAACCATACCCAACTTTCATTTGTCGTATGCATCGTCCCTTCTTTTCTCAAAAAAACATTTGGGTAGCATGACATGCCATGAAGACTCAACAATATCTCAGTTAAATTGAGAATAGAGAAGAAATAAATCAAAGCCAAATATATTATAAATGATATGAAGAACATCAAGTTGGTGAAGTATATATAGAAGTTAGCATGAACACAATGAGTATGACATCACAATTATCATTTTTAAATTCACCACTATCATTGATGTGACAATTAACATTTATTTCAACACTTGAATCCTTAAAAACAAGTGCTTAAAAGGTATGTCCACGACAGATGACAAGATGGCTGCATAGTGCACATGCAAATAAAGTTATTTTAAAAATGGGGACATCGCTAGGTTGATGAGACTCGACCCTCAGGATTAAAGACTTAAAATTTAAGACTTTTTTATAAAATATTTTGGTCTGAATTAGGCAATATTAAATGGTAAACAAGAGCATGATGACCGAAAGACCTAAATAATTAATAAAATCCCAACCATTGATTTATGAAAATCTTACGGTTCTAGTGTTATTCCAGAGGTTTCAATTCACAAGTCTAGTGCTTTAGAGATTTACTTCCGGAATGCAACTATAGCCGTCCATCTAAAAATTCATCGAATGGTCCCTCTTTTAAAAAATTTTTTATGCAAATGCATAATTTTGCCACTTAAGTTCTTCTATCGCTCATGAGTCATCACCAAAATCCTTCAACCCATCGGGTTCATTACCACGATGAGCGATGAGCGATGAGCTTTGATCTCGCCACATGTCCACATCTAATGGTTCTAGTGTTATTCTGGAGGTTTCAATTCGAAAATCTAGTGCTTCAGAGATTTACTTCCGGAATGCAACTACAACCGTCCATCAAAAATTCATCGAACAATTGTGGTTATATTGATTTGCGTTGACTTTTGCCATTGAATTTTTTTACTAGTTTGAGATTATGCTAATTCACCAATGTTTTTTCTTATGCATTTGAAAATACCTTTAATTCGGCAATGAATATATATTTTTGGTTTGAAAAAAGTTTTAATCGCCAACAAAATTGTTTTTTTGTTTTGAAAATAGGTTTAATTCAGCAATGGAAATATTTTCTAGGTTTGAAAATAGATTTTAATCGCCAATGAAAATATTTTATTAGTTTAGAAAAATTAGCAATTTGCCAAGATTTTCACAGACTTCTACCGATTAGAAAAGATTCCCCAATTGATATATTTTTTCCTTAAAAATGAAAAAAATTCGCCACTAAAATTAATATTTTTATCAAGAAGTATACAAGATTCGCCAGGATTTTACACCTTTGCTGAGGGGGGGTTTGTTAAAGTTATCCCTACTTAAAACCCATTTTTTTCCACTCAAAACTTTAAAAATAGGCCAAATGGCACTCATACGCCACCAATGGCATATGGGTCCCACCTGGATGGGACTCATATGCGCAAGGTGGTGTATGGGTTCCACAGGGCCTATTTGAAGAGAGAGAATGTCGGGGAGTGAAGAAATCAAGCTTATTTGAGGTCTATGTTGGGATTTTGGTTAAAATATTCCTTGGGATACACAATATAGGGTCTTGAGGGCCTATTAATGATGATATTAAGGTCATAAATGCAAGAGGGCCCAAAATTCAGTGTGAAAGTGTAAATAAATACATTTTACAACATCAAATTAAGGAAAAATTGGGTTTTTTTAAGTAAAAAGGGCCCCAAATCCAATGTGAATGTGTAGAACACATTACAACACTAGATCAGGTCCATTTAGTTTACAAGCCTCTTAAATTTAATGTGAAGGTGTAAATAAGTACACTTTACAACACTAAATTAAGGAAAAGTTAAGTTTATTTAGCTTAAAAAGGGCCCAAGACCTAATGTGAATATGTTAGACATATTACAACACTAAATCAAGGCCATGTTAGGGGTACTTTTTTCATCATTACATCTAGCCCCCACTTTAGTGAGAGGATGAACTTGCTTCAAACTCACACTAAAGTAGACATTCAAGAGCGGTCCAATTGTACCAATGCGGATGGTCTAGGATAACAAAGATCGAGGAGGCGATCAAGCCCCCAAGATCCAAGATCCTACATCAAACCGACATAAACACAAAAGGAAACGTACAAGATGTATGATTTACAACAAAAAAAGATACAAAAACATGCAATTTCAATAACTAAAAGAAAGAAAAAAACAAGCAAAAACAAAAGAGGTGGATCAAGCCTCGACTGTTTGTCCAAAAAATGCACGCTCACTCTAAGGCAACGAAACTTCGAGTTGTCCCCTAGGTGAGTAATCCAAGAAGGTGAGACACATACACACATGGCCGGTATGCACTCACACACACATGCGAGTGGCTAAGGGAAAGTCATGCCTCAGATCAGCTTCCTGTCAAACCATACCAAAGTTATACCTCCTGATAACTTTGATAAGGAATCACACAAAAATGAACTTTGAGCTCCATGAGACAAGAAAAACTTTGTATTCTTGGAAGTCATGAACAAACAAGATGGTACCACAGGCATGCAAAGTGTATTATGCAAGGTGGCCATATAATAGTTTTTGTAAATGCGAAATAGTGTAAGGTATGTTCAAAGGGATTTTTCTTAGTTCATGTAAGGTCTCTTCTTAGGGAACATCGTGCTTAATGTCTCCAAGAGAGGACAAGTCAAAGAAATATCATGATCTTGGAGGAAATAAAATCCAATGACTCCACCAAGAAAAGGATGCATTGCAAGAATAAAGAAAATCACACAATGAAACACGAGTGTTGATGTATGCCCCCACTTTAAAGCGGTTACGAACACCATTACTATGAGCAATTGATTTAAAGTAGAAGAAGACATGAGAGCTTATTCAGAAAGCCCTATGCCCAGTCATATGTTTCCAATAAGATACGTCATAAAAGGGGTTGCCCCCAAAAGGTAGTATGTCTGACTTGCGAGTCAACTTAAGGCATGTCGTCCACATCCCAAGTTTTCCCTTATATGTACACAAAAGGCGGTCAACTAGCCAAAAGAGACAATGACAAGTGACATACGCGGACAAGGCTAACTAACCCCTTTCCCCCACTTAGTGCAGGACAAGGATGAGCTGAATAGGATGAAAATACGTGTCAATCAGAAGAAATAGGTGCCTCAACACAAGAGCACCATGATTCTTAAGATGTTGAATTCTATTACACAAAGCCTTACATTCATTAGTAGCATGACCATGAACTCTATGATATGCACAAAATGAATTCTTGTAGTAAAATTTCTTCCGCGTTCTTGGAGGGAGAGATATCAGACGATCTTGGAGGAGTCTTGTCAAGGTACTCTCTTGATCAAAAGAAGATGTTCCTTTATTTTGTGACAAAGATATATCTTGCTTAGTACAAGGTGTCATACCTACACAAGACTCTTTAAATTGCGAGATTTTGTTCTCTCCTTTACAGGAGGGTGTAAAATGTAATGAATTCAAATAATTAGTGTTTTGCAAGATGAAATTGACATTAAGTGAAGATTTATTTGTTTGTTTTGTGTCTATCAGTTCAGGATGCACTAATGTTAAAGTTGGCTTAGAGGAATCTTTTATAATAGTGTTGATGTTAAGTGAAGGCTTGTTTATTTCTTTCGAGGGGAAATAACCAAGACCACTAGTCTTTTCTTACATGTGAGGCTCTGTAGGGACACAAATACCTTGTTCTCTAGCACCACATCCTTTTCCACTATAATGAATTTGTTTCATCATTTCATAACCTTTTCCATAAAGATTCTTCATCTCTTTTGGATTCAGTGGTTGCCCATAATTAAGTTCATCAAAGTTTGTTGTATAATTTTCTTTTTCTTCTAAAATGGTTGAGGTGGATGCTTTCGAAGGGTCATCCAAATTTTGTGTTGACATTACCACTTTTTCTTTTCTATTTTTCTATTCTTTGTTTATGATCTTGTATTTTCCCATGAATGTTGGAGTGAATCTAAGGAACCCCAATCATCTTCTAACAATTTTGTGACTTCCTCAATGTGTTTTTATTTGTCTTTCTGTTGCATGGGTTCTGCTTGTGTAGTTGGTGTTAATTTTTTCAAAGGATTTTCTTTATTTTTCTCCATGTTCAAACAACTGTTTGGTTCAGGGTCAACTTCAAGTGTGTACACTTTGTTGTTGTAAACTTACTTCATTACACAATGAAGAGTAGAAGGCACCCCATTCATTGCATGAATCCATGGTCTACCTAAAAGGAGATTATATGAAATATCACGAGGCATAACATAGATCGGTGTTTCTAATGTGGAATTTCCAGTTGTAATAGGCAAAGTGATCACACCAAGTGGTTGTTTTCCTACATTGTCAAATCCCTTAATAGACAAAGAGTTAGGTTGAATTTTTGATTTATCTACTCCAAGCTTATCAAAAAGGGATATGCTACACACATTAAGGGTGAAGCCATTGTCAACAAGGGTTCACTTTATGCCTCTTCCTTTGTAGTAAATGATTACCATGAAAGCATCATTTTGTTTTTGCACTTCCAAAGGGGGGAGTTCACTTAGGTGGAAAACAATGTCAACGTTTATTCCTTGGATCATTGCTGCTATGTCATTCAGATTTGCACTAGAGGGGATCACAACTTGTTGCAAGGCACTTTGAATCATGTTATGATAGTGAGGGGATGCTTGAATAAGGTCCCACAATGATATCTTAGTAGGATTATTCTTTAGTTATTCGACAAGATCATACTCCTTTCCACGAGGAGGACCCGATAAGATAGGGTTAGGTAGGATAGGATTAGGAAATGGGAGGGATGTTGAAGGTGTTTGTCTTGGTTGTAGATTGTTCCTAGTGTTATATGTATGAGAAATGGTATTATGAATCGGATACTACAAAACATTATTCTTAGGTGGGTAAAGGATAAGTTTGGGTTTTCTTTGAGTTTTTTATTTGTGTGAAGGTGGATAAAGGATTAGAGGATTCATAGGATGTCCCACAGGGTATGTAGGATGTCCATTAATCAAAGGGGATCTAACAGAAACTTGTGCATTCATAACCTCAGTGGTCTCAAGGTTTGATATATTTCTAATAAAGGGTAATCTAGTATCATCTGTTCACCATAATCCAAGGAAGTCACATCACTATTATTGTCATTTTCTTGCACCATGATACCTCCCTAGGAGGAGAATTTTTAGGAGAACTACAAACCAAATGTTCTTTACATTCAAGGATTGGTTCTTCCAAAATGACTTCATCGCCAGTAGGGGAGTGATCAATTTTTGAATTTTCTTGTTTATCAATGATGACATTCTTTGGTTCAATAATGTTTTTACTAGGGGAAGAGACACATAAGATTATCATGACTCTCACTAGTTGTATTTTCTAACATCAAAGAATCTTCCTCACAACTAGGAGAGATACTAGGAGAAGAACAGATGTGATTATCAAGATTGTCCAAATTTTCATTCCTTTGTCCCATAATGTCTTCTAAAATAGAATAGGTAGGGGAAGAAACATAAAGAGGGTTGTCATAGATATTAAAGGTTTGATCATTCAACATCAACATATCCTCTTCACATTCAATTTCATCTTGTAAAACATTATTACAAGAGGGGAAGGTGTTGGGAGATGAATATAGACTAGTTGAAGTTTCAATGGTTTCTTGTTGTCTTATGTTATCATCATGATTACCTATGGTTGTTTCTTCTTGTTCATCGATGTCTTGTCCACTAAGAGAGGTAAGAGGAGAGACACAACTATGACTCTCAAAACTCTCATTGATTGGTTCTTCTAACACCAAAATATCTTCTTCACAAATATGAGAGATATTAGGAGAAGAACAAATATGATCATTAGGATTGTCCATGGTTGTATTCTCTTTCACTAAAACACTCTCATAGGGAGGGGATATGAACTTTTTCTTCGCATGCCTAAAAAGGTAAGGTACTAACATTGTTTGAACAAAAATGAAAAGAACTTCTAACCATCTTATGCAATGCTTCAAGAATGTAAACAATGTATATCCAAAGATGAAAAGTAATTTTATCCAACACATGAAAAACTTTAAGAATGTAAATATTAATGTATATCCAAAAGTGAAAAGCACTTTTATCAAACTTATGCAAAGTTTTATGAATGTAAACATTGTATATGCAAAAGTGAAAAGTACTTTTATCCATATGATGCAAAGTTTCAGAAATGTGAACAGAAATGTGAACATTTTCAGATCTGATGATTTTTGCTATTGAAATGATTGCAAAAATGACTACCCTAAATTGATGTTTTTGACCAAGATGCATAAAATAGAAGTTACTGAAACTTTCCAGACTTATAGTATATGTTACCAGCAAGCTTAGGAAGTACATAAATGAGGTTTTTAATGCTTTAAAAGGTAGTTTAAAATCTGGATTGGGACTAATCCGCCCAGAGGGGCATATGAGTCCCAGTTAAGGTTTTTTTCACAATTTTCAGGAAATTTTGAGTGTTTTCTATGCTTTATGGTTTTGATGATGTTTGAACTAAATGAAAATGCAGATTTCAAATGATTTTCAATGATGCAACATGCAAAAATGCAACCTATATGCACTTTTACTAGTGCAATATTTTGAAACCCTAGATGCAAATTAACTAATGCAAAACCTAATCCAAAGTTAATGCAAGTAAGATCTAGGAATTTAGTGCACTCCAAATAAAAAAATAAGGTATTCTAAATGCAGGTTCACCAAAATGTAGGATAGAAAATTGTCACTACTATGGTTTAAGACCTAGGACAACAATCTTTCTATGCTCCACATTAAAGGATGCCCTAGAGATCTCACCCCAAGAGTGGAATAGAAGCAAGAGATCTACTAGAAGGGTGTCCTATGGTTTTATTATGAATTAATGATGGGTTAACCACCAAGCTAGGGCTTGGAAAAATAAATGAAATGCAATATCTAATGACAAAACCTAGTGATGCATGAAACTTGAATGAATGACCTAGAAATGAATATAAATCATAACAGAAAGATGTAAAATCACAAGTGTGCACCTAGAAACTTGTAGAGGCTTGAATGAAGAATGGAAATGTTGAAAATATTGAAATTTAGGCCTACTGGGACTCATACGCTAGTTTGGGTGTATCAATCCCAGATCTGGGTTTTTATGCATGAACGGGTTTCTAGAAAAAGGTATCCAAAATTGCAAAAATCTAAAAAATGACCTAAACTAGGAATCATATGCCAGTACTGGCGTATGAGTCAAGTTAGGGTTCTATGGAACTTCAAGGTCTAAATATGGTCTTCAATGTTTTCTCTTCCTATTTCACTTTGTTTCTGGATTTGAAACTGTTGATTTTGGACCTATAGGTGACCTTTTGTGAAGATGACAACCTTGTGATGGCTTGACAACTTCTCTCAACCTTGCAACCTAGTCTTCAAAGGATCTTCAAGTCTTCAAAGCAGCTAGATCTGCAATCACACAAAGAGAGTTGATTGTTAGGGAATAGGGGTTTGTCTTGGTCAAACCCCTTGTAGGTAATTAAACCAAATGATGAGATAATGAAATAAAGGCATGAATCATGGATAATAATACCTTGAATGATGCCTTGTAAATGATGTCTTGTAAATCTGCAGTGCAACATGAAATGGCCATGAAGGATGTAGATTTTGATCTTGACAATAGGTGTAGAACAATGCTTGATCTTAGATCTTTAATGCTACATCACAACACTAGCTCAATAACATTCTTGATGCTTGATATCCTTGACATGATGATGGATTTTGAATTGTTGCAATAATTGATGAAGAATTATGCCCTTGAATGCCCTAAAAATGATTTTTAATGCTTTCTAGATGATCTTGTGAAGTCTTGGAATGTTTAACTCTTGAATGATTTACTTGATAACATGTAGGCCTTATGAATTAATGGTTTGAAAGCTCATTTATATAGGAAATCCATCTAATATCCCGTGTATTAGATCCCAAAGGCTGACATACATGAAATTAAACTTAAAACCCATTTTTTTCGCTCAAAACCTTAAAAATAGTCCAAATGGGACTCATATACCCAAGGTGGCATATGCATCCCACAAGGCCTATTCGAAGAGAGAGAATGTTGGGGGGTGAAGAAATCAAGCTTATTTGAGGTCTAGGTCAGGATTTGGTTAAAATATACCTTAGGATGCACAATATAGGGTTTTAGGGGCCTATTAATGATGATATTAAGGTCATAAATGTAAGAGGGTCCAAAATTCAATGTGAAAGTGTAAATAAATACATTTTACAACATCAAATTAAGGAAAAATTGGGTCTTTTTAGCTAAAAAGGGCCCCAAATCCAATGTGAATGTGTAGAACACATTACAACACTAGATTAGGTCTATTTATTTTACAAGCCTCCCAAATTTAATGTGAAGGTGTAAATAAGTACACTTTACAACACTAAATTAAGGAAAAGTTAAGTTTATTTAGCTTAAAAAGGGCTCAAGTCCTAATGTGAATATGTTAGACATATTACAACACTAAATCAAGGCCATGTTAGGGGGTACTTTTTCTGTCATTACAACTTTTAATTATTTTCTTGCTAATTCTTATGATCCTAAATTCATTTTAACCTTGAATCATCTAAAAAATTCTTCCTAGATCCCTACACCCTCTTAGACAAAATGAAAGGCATAAATGTTCCTTCAAATGAGTTCTCCCAATGTTCCCATAATTGAAAATATCACTACTTAAGTCCATATTATTTAGGATGACACCTAGTACCATGGTGTACATTATGGACCAATTAAAAATTAAAAGAGGAGTGCAATTTCCTTCAAGCATTTTTTTTAAAACAATAACATTAAGATGATAATAGGCACTAGTCATTCTTGATTGATGATCTTTAGTGAGTTCTTGTGAAAAACTCATATGGAATGGGTATGCTAAAAAGAATTAGCTAAATTGTTGAGCATGCAACACTTATAATGATGCTTCTCATGAAAATCTCTTTCACTCCCATGGATTATTCACTCCATTTCCTTCTTGCACCCAATTTCTTGCATTGCCTACTCATCCTATCTCACCTCCTACCATTCCATCCCTTCCATCCAATCTCACTTTGACACCATCTATCCTCCCTACCTCATGTCCTACCATTCTCTTTGCCTCATATAGTCTTCCTTCATTACTAGGCCACTTCCTATACATATATCTTCTTCATACCACAATTTCATAAAACCCTTCAATCAAATTCTATTATTCCTTCCACAACCACATGATTGTACCATATTAATCTATTCACATAAATTTAGTTCCCCTTATCTAACTTATTACAACTCTCCATTGATATAATCATGAAGAAATTTTGGTTGAGATTAAAGCTCACCTCAAGAATTTATGCTTTAACTCCAAGATAAACCTATCTCAAGAGTTATAGATAATCCTTTGGTTTACATGATATTCATGTTTATCTATTTCTTATGGGATTTTTGTCTCCTTGCTTTGAATTGTATAGTGGCAAAGGAAGCATTATATAACTCACACTTACACTTTCAATGCTGCAAGGTTATATTTTCTATATAATGATAGCTTGCTAGCCAAACTCTTTCCAAGAACTTTGTAAGAATACACACTCGAGTGTTTATTTTTATTGCAACATGATTCCATACATTTTTTGGAACTTCCAAGTTGATATTGGTTTAAAATTTAATTTTACCAAACAATTTCAATGCAAGCAAGGTTCTAATGAAAAAGTTAATGACTATGTCTTAAGATTTCAAACCTTGCAATTTTGAACTATCAATAGTTAGATAATGGTATACAAGGGTTATTAATTGAGATTTTGCTTCCCACAATCAAGAAAAAGGTTAATTGTATTTATTATACCTCTTTAATAGCTTAAAGTGCTAGCATAAGGAACTAGGAACTTAAGCTTCTTAATAATAATTAACTAACTTATGGTTACTCTAGCACAACTCACATACCATCCTCTATCCCTAACAAGTTTCCATCAAATAAATTTTTGAGGAAGAGTTTAATGATAGTGGACACTAACATAAATAAGAACCAAAACCAAATATTACTCATATTGATCAATATCACAATGCTTCAAATATCATCAAAGATTGATCCCACAATAGTGTGTCGTAGTTGTGGGATGGGGCAAAAAAGCGAGCCCAAGGTGCTAAAAAATATAAAACACCTTAGAATGAGAAAATATTTGAATAGAATTTTATTCAAATGTGATTTCATCATGGCCTTTGAATGAAGGATTTTTAATTTAATTTTTAAATATTTGATGTTTAAAATGTTCTATGGAAGGGACCTTCAAATGAAGGAAAATCTTCATTCAAAGGTCCTTTAGATGGCAACATCCTACTACTCAAAGATTTTTTAGAATAAATATTTAATTCAAAGTAAGAGTTGGACCATGAAATAAAGTCATCATGACATAATATTTTACAAGATTGTAGACCTTAGCATAAGATTTCAAAAAAAATAAAAAAAAATTATATATTTTATTGAATTTTTATGGTTATTTTCTATTTTCTTGTGAAAATAGATTTGTTTAACCAAACATAAAGGTATTTTTTTGATGCACATGGAACAAATAACAAGGTATATTTTTTGAAAACTATATTTTCACTCCATATTGATGTCCTTGTTTTAACAAAAATAAATAATTTGTATAATACAAAAAAGGTAATGCATTATGGAATGATATTATAAAGTATAATTAATTTAAATAAAATATTAATAATAAAAAATATGCATAAGCTACATATTAGTGTTTTTGATTAGGGGTTAAAAAAGGGTTTGATGGGGCCCAGAACCCAGTACATAGCGGTTTTGAAGGGAACCGTCAACCTACCAAAGAAGATCAAGCCGCTTAAAAAGATAAATCACATACCAACAACAACCCAAAAACAACCTCTAAAAGATTAACATGACTACATCGGCTACAAAAGACAAACAAGCATGGGCCCAAAGCCCAATTACAACCTAGTTTTATCTGGGACCAGAAACCCCTTTGAAAAACTTAAACATCTCCTGAAGTAGTCGGGCATCAACAAACCAGCTTCTCAAATCATTCAAATCTGAGCCCAAAATAATAGAGATCATTGTGGTGTAAATCACCTACAAGAAATCAACATCCCTACAACACAAACTCACTTGGTAATAGGACACCAAATCCATCTCCACCCCTAAAGGAGTGGGCTCTCCTCTATTGGAAAGGATGATACAGTCAACTGGACCACCGCAGCCAAAAATCACCAATACCCTCAACCTCCACCTCAATAGTAGCAACTGAGGAAGGTCCACCTCCATAAGACTTAAGGGGAAAGCTAGCACAATAGCCAAGCAAGCGACCATAACATCCTTCAAAAATCCTTGCACTAGGAACCAAACCATCTGGGGTCTATGATTAAAACTGGAGAAACACCTAGAAAAGAGAACAAGGCCAAAAGAGCCCAGAGCATGCACTGCAGCTAGGTAAAACTTCAGCAACAACCTCAAGCTCGAATCAACCAGTTCCATCACCACCTTAAAAAGAACAGAAAACCCCATTGGCATCTTCCACTAGAACCCCAAATCATCCTTCATTAAAAAAGAAACTCCCAGCATAAAAATCATCATCACCAACTCTGGGAGCTTCACAACCAAAAGGCCATATCGAGACATCTGCACCCCCAAAAAATGCTTGAGGGGGACTAGAAACAACTGCCAAAAGGCCTCCAAAACACCAAGCACCAGAAACCTTAGCTTGATAAACAAAAACAACACAAGGAGGAACCTAGACAACAACTCCTCACAATACCAAGAGGAGGAAACACATAACTACAAAAAGAAGCACATGCCAAAAGACCACCAAAGACCCAAACCAAAAGAGAGCAGAAGAAAACAAGCCCCCAAAGGGAAAGAGGAGCCCAAACAGGAAGGGAACCAAAAGAAGGCCAAACAATAAAACCATCCATCTACCATAACACACCGGTCAGAGCCACAAATAGGCCACAACACCACAGATCCATCCAGAAGAAGACACCACCACTCCACAAGAGGGTAACCAGAAGCACCCAAAAATCTCCAAGAGCTAGAATCCCCAAAAGAGTGCCACCAAATACATAGCTGAGAGGGGCAGGGGGAGACCAGGAAGAACTAAGTAGTAGAATAGGCCAGCACGAAGATCACACCAGCCTTCCTATTACGTCGAATAGGAGCAAAGATAATCCCATCCAACCACCATTACACTTGAGAGAACCCCACACACACCCACACTCACTATGAGGAAAGTAGAAAACATAAAACACCAGGCAGAAAGGGTATACACAACCAAAAATTGAAGAGGGGAGAACAAAATCCACCCCCAACAAGAGCCGCAACACCAGGGCTGATGCAAAAAGTTGGGTACACAAAAAGCTCAAAAAGTGGAAGTGTTTTTGCTGTTTTTCAGAATTTGTCACACTTGGACTGAAAATGAAGCACTTACACAATGAATCTTAAAAAAAGTCAGTATTATGAAATTTAGCATTTTGAATCTAGTTTCCAAATATGTAAATTATTCAAATACCAAAATTATAGAAATTAAATCTTGATAGGGATCTATAAAAACCACTTTTTAAAAGTCCCTGTTTTTTTACAATACCAAGCACGTATATGGACAACACTTTTTGACCCAAATAAAAGTATTATGCTAATTCCTTTTGGGAAAAGAGAGCTAACAACATGAAGTTTGGTCTAGAATTTTTTTTGTAATTTTTGGTTGATTATATATATTTTTAATTAAATTTATATTGGCCTTAATTGCTCTTTTTAAAAATCAATGTGTACAAACAACATAATTGGTCCTAAACTAAACATTTTTTGACTCTTTTTTTCTTCATTGTGTAGAGAATTTTCTGAAGTTTTATCCCATATATTTTTTTTTACAAAAAATTTAACCAAAAAAAAGTTATTAAAAAACAAAAAAGTCTGATATTTCAAGTTTAAGGACTAGTTTGCTTAGAAATTAATTAAAAAATAGCAATCATAATCCAATATTAAAAAAATTTATATATTTGTAAAGTAGACATCGTGTTCTCTAATGGGTTTTAATTTTATAGATTGATTCAGAAAAGAAGTCCATCAGCCATGTTGTCAAAGTTGGACATTCTTCTTCAATCTGTTTTAGTTTTTTAGTTGCAAGTCAAAGGCTAAGGCTTGGATTGCCAAGCCTTTCCCAAGCCTAAAACTAGGGCTGGATGTGGTGTGGGAATTCAACTTTTAAATAACGCGTACACGTTACAAAAACATGTACGCATTATTTAAATGAAACACGCACGCGTTTCATAATGCATATGTGTTATCTATTTACCCGTTGGGTAAAGGTAACGCGTACGCGTTATGAAATGCGTATGCATTCCTAGAACATAATGTGTACGTGTTTCTAATATATTCATTTTTCCCTAATTTAAAAAATACTGGTAAAACACAATTTTCCTGCAACATTCTTTTTCTGCAGTACGGTCCGAAAGTGTCATTTTCTGCGTTTTTTATTGCAAATTTGTCTTGTGTAGGGCATATTCTATTCAAATTGTTGGAAGAGACAAAGTGCAGGTTGAATTTTCTGAAGTGGAATCAAGTACAAGAACTTTTTAGAAGAATATTTTGAAAAAGAGAATTTTTGGATGTACTCATGATATTTTTGAACTTCAGAGTTTATAGAAAAAATGATCTTCATAGTACATAGTTTAATTTGAATATTTGAAGGAGGTGGCAATTTGAAAATAGGTTTTTTGAATTATTTTTTTTGTCATCAAAAAGGGTTTGGTAACCGTGGGTGATAAGAAAAGAAAAGAAAAAAGATGTAGAAAGTTAATGACACCCAAAGAAATTCAAGCAAATAAAGATAAGGAGGCAAAAAGACAAAGGGAAAGGAGAGAAAGGATTCGTCAAATGAAATATTTGGAAGAATCTAGTTCCAAGAATGGTCAAGAGGAAGCCATGAATGATGAAATGAATGAAGATGATGCAAATGTGGAGATGGTGAATATGGAAGAAAATGCAATTACAGAGACAAACCCAACTGTTCCTTCAACTTCAACTTTGAATGATATGCAAACAACTTCAGGTATGTCTTCAAATCCACCTCCCAATGATATGGAAAATGCACCTATTCAAACAATCTATCTAGGTATGTGTTCAAACCAAGGTTTTGATAATATTGATATTGTTTGTTTAGATGAAGTTGGATACACCATTGATGAGATCAATAATATTAGGGTTGAAACAATGCAGAAACAAAAAAAATGATGAAATTATATCGTATGAGAATGCAAATGAGAATGAAATCCCTAATATTGATGAAAATGAGAATGAAATCCCTCATATTGATGAAAATAATAATGAAATCCCTTTTACATTTGAAAATGAAAATGAAACTCCTTCTATGGATGAAGGTGAAAATATTTTTTTTACAATTGAAACAAATGTGCTAGATAACCTTCGTGGTAAAGTTTCTTCGAGACAATTAAAAATTATGGAAATAAAATATATAAAATGTTTTTTTATAGAAAGAAATTAGGATTCCAATGTCAACTCATGGTGCAATTGATGAGAATGTTGAAAATGAGAAAAGTGATGAAAAAATTAGCTGTTTTTGTAAAATCAAAAAAGAAAGATGATTCAGTAGAACAAGTCATATCTAGTGTTGCTAATGCTATTTATGTTATTGGTAAGAAAATTCAATCGAAAGATAAGAATGCGGCTCGTCGTGCAATAACAACTGCTCTAGTTGATAAAACAACTTCAAATAAAAGAATGTTAAGTAAGATTAGTAAATGTGTAAAAGTAAATCCTAGAACTTTAATAAGAGCTACTAAAAGAAGAGAAAGTATTGAAAAGGATCCTATTAATCAATGTTGAAGTTTTAAATGATAGACTCCCAAGATCATACATAGAATTAACTAATGAAATTAAATCTTTAATCGATAAATTTTGGCATGATACTACAAGAGTATCACCTAACATTAGAGATGTCTTAAAATTAAGGGTGGGTTCCAAAATTCGTGAACCTCATCCAAAGCATCTCTTAGATATGACTCAAACTGAATTATATAAAAAAAAATTAGATGCTTCAATCTTACCATTGAATATTAACATATCAAAGATCATTTGAAAAGATCATTTGAAAAGTGTAAACCTTGGTATGTTAGAATTAATAAGCAACAAATCTCTTGTTGTTGTAAGACTCATGTACAATTTTGTTATTAGTATGATATATTTCGATATATATGATACACTTTGCATGCTAACCAAATTATGCAGGACATTTGTGGCATTAATATGCCACCTAAAAGAATCAAAGATTTTATAGCAGGTTTGTTTTGTGATCCCTCTTTAAATGGAAACTCATTTTTTTTAAAAGCATGCATTTTTGGAGAATGCGATAGATGTGGTAACTTTTCATTATTAGGAGAATGTATGCATGAAAGTAGTTTAGATGAATTTGGACAACAATTAGTGGATGTAAAAAAAATTAAAAATGTTGAGTATTCTTTAAAAGATGGAAAAACTGGAAAATGTGTTGAGCTAATTGTGGAAAAAGTTAGTGTGCATGATTTTATTAATGAATTTAAAGATAAGTTTGTACCTAAATATGTTCAACACTCTCATAATGCTCATTGGCTTGATAATCAATTTCGTTTATGTAAAAACACATTCCCAATTGGAACTATATTGTC
>VDFB02000015.1:428455708-428466453 GCA_007258455.2 Sequoia sempervirens | reverse complement strand
GAGAGTGAGAGAGAAAAAAGAGGGGAGAGAGGAAGGGGGAGAGAGAATGAGAGTAGAGAGGGAAGTGGAGAGAGATAGAGAGTAGAGAGGGAAGGAGAGAGTAAGAGAGAAATATGGGGGAGGGAGAGCGAGAGGTAGAGAGAGTGGTAGGGAGTGGAGGGAGAGGTAGGTAGAGAGAGGGAAGAAGAGAGGTGATGAGGTAAAAATAACCTCATCAACATAATGGACTCAATATGCAAATCTATACCTTTCAGCCCAATTTACCTTGCCAATTAATTACCTTTCAGATGAATAATTGCTCTCTTTTTATGAATAAGCGTGCAAACTTTACTTCTTGAAATTAGTCGAAATAAGCTAACTTATGCTGATTTAATGGTTTGTCCTTGGGAATTTTCTAGGTCAACTTCCACCCCCCGGTTAGCATTCTAGTCAAAAGGGAAATGAACGCAGGTATCAACACCGTTGAAGACAATCAAGCGGGCATCAGAATTTCAGGGGCATACATTATGGGTTGAGTCTTCATAGTTATGTTATTTTCAGTTTCAAAAACTTATGGCTCATGCCGATCCTCTTTAATATTTCATGTCATGGGCTTTAAAGTCCATTAGTTGTTGACAATCTGTTAAAATACTTTATCGACTAGAAAGTAGGATTTTGTTAGCTGCTTTCATATAAATATGTAACTGTTGCAAATGATGAATATAGAAGAATACCATTATGCTACCAGGGTGCTGCCATAATACTGTGTCTCACTTTTGGGATGTGCTGAATTTTTCCTGAAATAATTATTTTTTAAAAACTAATGATTTAAGTCTTGAGAGGCTCCATCTAAAGGGTTTTAATTGAAGATGGATATATAAGACCCCCTTAAATCAAACCCCCTTGGATAGAACCCCTATATTATTAAATCATACCCACAATGGAGTCTCCTTCATAGCTATCAAAATGCTGGCAAAAAAACACTTTTTCTTTACCTTTTGAGGGATTAAAGAACATCATTTAAAAATTATATTTTTCAATATTGTAGCCCTTGAAACTAGCTTTCCAACAAGAATAGGTTTGATATATTTTCACTTTATCATGTATTTAATTTTTATTTTTTACTAAACATAGGTTTTTTTTCTGAACATCAAGCTCTTTGTTGTGCAGAGGTGGAAAAATAGTAAACCATTGTTAAAAAAATCAAAAAATACCCATTCCCTAGATATTGATTTCCTTGTTTCACCTAGAAAAGAAAAAATGGATTTTGATATATACACAAAAAGTTAGGTTGTATGACACACACTTATGTCCAAATTATAGTTACAGTGACTTAAAAAAAATAATTTAAAAATATGCAACAAAAAATTATGAAAAATATCCTTTCCCTAGATATTGATGTTGAGAATCTATATTCCAAAAATTAGAATTTATTCCTTTATAGAATTTTTTTATGGTGTACGACACAAATGTTACTCTGAAAATGTTGTTTTCTATCTAAAACCAGTTATTAAAGGAGATGTTGAAAGACTGTGATTTGTTTTGGAAAATTTGAAAAAAAATATATTTAGAATCTACACACAAATTACCACAAATCACTAGTTCGCATCATCTTCAACTTCTTTATGGTGTAGCTACTATAGGTGTCAGAAGATGAAGATTCCGTTAAAATATTGATGTAAATGTCCATCTTGGGCAAAAAGTGAGACACAGTATTGTGATTTCACCCGCCAATATGTCTTTTTGAGAAAACTACCATATGAATAAAAATGAGTTTTCCCACCACTCTTTGAATTACTGAGCAATGTGAATGGAGTTTTTTGAATGAAGTAACTTGGAGATTACCAGTGCATGTGATCTAAGATAGCTGTAGAGACACCCGAGAGCTGGCCACTTGAGGGTTATAGATAGATAGATAAGTATTTTACTTCTTATTCTATATTTTCTTTAGTAGATAATAATCAAAACTGGAATTTATTTTCATGTGTGTGTGTCATGATGTCAGTGTCAATCCTGCAGGCTATAGCTAAGTCTGTAGTTTCTGAATTTACTATCTAAAGTTCCAGAGCACCTTCCTTTAGTTATTTCTGTTAAATTGCTTGATGCTGGTTGTTTTAGATTGTTATCTTTTAATTAGCCCAATGTTTCATAGCTTCTTTACTGGTTTTACTTCTTCAAAAATTTATATATTTCTCCATTTAATCATTTCCATGCTTTCTAGTTTAGTGGTTATGCTTTTTAGATTTATAGTTTTCTACCTCTTAATATAGTTATTTCAAACTTTCTAGATAGATGATTTTCTGCTTTCTAAGTTTAGATTTTTATTCAGTTGCTTGGTAGTTAGAAAGCCTGAGAGAGAGATATCCGAGATGTCTTCTATTGCATACAACCCTTGGACACTACCCAGTTGATATATTAATGTGTTTATTAACTGAAGTGTTAGGAGCTAACGACAACCTATCACTTTTTGGCACCATTGTTAGGGAGCCCTTTTCTAGTGTCAGTAGGAGATATCTTGAATACCCCTTTTAGGAATAGAAATAGTTCTTGGATTCTTTTCTGCATGGTTAGGAAATGAGACCCCCACAAAAGATTCATGCAAAACCCCCCCAATTGGGAACCTATCCTTGGGGGCCACCTGAATGGGTAAATAAATCTCAGGGCAACCCTTAGTGGCCTAACCAGCCTCAACAACAGTGGTACCCTCAAAATCCCATTCCTCAATGGAATCAATCTCAACATCAATTTGATACTAGCCCTAGGAGGATGCCTACTCAACAATAGACTCTCCTACCACCTCCCCAAAACACTCAACAAACTAAACAAGTTAACCAACCACCACTTTTGGTGCAACCAGTTTCGAACCCAAAGAACAATCACCCAAATACTCTGGTATATTCTGCCAAACAAGACAATGTCACTGGACTTAGTGCCATACACTATGGGAATCTGCAATTAAGGTCTGGGAAAACACTTTCGCAGTCGACTATTGAAGAAATCATAGATGAACCTGTCAAGAAGTCTAATAAGAAAACCGCAATAACACCCACACCCGTAGAACAAATCCTAGACACTACACAACATGAGCTTGACCCGCCATCTTCAACAGGAGCTTCCTACCTACCTCAATAGGAGGGGGGTCAGTCTCCAATTGAACTCACAAAGGATTCCGTGCCTAAGGATAAAATCAAAGCACCTTTTTTAGAGCGTCTGAAACCAAATCTCCAGGAATGACCTCACCCACTGAAACGACACTGATATAAGAAATTAAACAACTGCAAATTGAAGTCCCTTTGCTACAAGTAATTAAGGAAATTCCTAAGTTAAACTACCTGATTAAATAGTTGTGTATTAAAACCCCAGGGAGGAAACCAAAGTGAATCAACATCATCCACATAAATGGGTGCCTAGCTGACTTGTTGGCTGGGATGACTACTGCTTCGAAATATGATGATCCAGGTAGTTCGCTTATAATAATAACAGTTAATGAAGTAGCAATATCTAATGCTTTGGTGGACCTTGGAGCAGCCATTAACGTGATGACTATGGATGTGATGGAGAAACTAGGACTTACTGATTTATGCCCCACAACTATAGTCTCACAAATGGAAAATCAATCCATATCTATTCCAAAGGGCATCATCAAAAACGTTCTTGTTAAAGTGGATGGATGGGAATACCCAGTAGATTTCTAGATAATTGAATCCCTAACACACAAAGAAAGTTATCCAATAATTTTGGGATGACCATGGATGGCAACCATTGCAGAAAAAATTGACTACAGAGAGAGAGGAATGACCATTTGACATGGAACCAATAGCAAACATTTATTTTTGTATCCTCTTACCAAGCCTGTTGAACACAATAAGGTATGGGTTGATGAACCAGAAAGTCCCAACAGATAGGGAAATTTGGCTTCACTGGCCATGGTAGTTATCAAACAATATGGTGAAGAAATAGAGGATGAAATAGAGAATGACATGGAAAGTATTACCATGGATTCAAGTAGTGAAGAGATGATGAACATAGAAGAAATCCTAGGACACCCAATCAACATAGATCATGCAAAATTTGACAGTGCTAGTTTCATCGAATTACCTTGTCCTTTGATGAAATTAGTTCCAAAAACTCACCATTTCTTTGTAGATGTTACCCAGCTTCATAAAACTATACCTCATAGTTTTCCGCTTAACACCCTGATAAGGCCCATGTACATTTTCACGTCTAATTATCCGAGAGTCAAAACCATTATGTTACTGCTAGGAAAAACTTTGAACATCAACAGTTGGTTGACCGAGACGGAAGAACAAAGATTGTTTGACACCTTGGGGAATAGATCTAAAGCGTTCGCTTGGGACTATACAGATATGAGGGGAATACACCCTAGTGTGTGTACACATAATATCTATATTGAGGATGTTCGACCTATTCGACAACCACAACAGAGACTCAATCCTGCTCTAAAAGAAATCGTTAAAACCGAGATTGAGAAACTCTTATAGGTAGGATTTATCTACCCAATTTCTGACAGCAAGTGGGTGTCACCCTTGGTTGTAGTTCCAAAGAAGAATGGGGAGTGGAGAGTGTGTGTAGACTATAGGGAGCTTAAAAAGCAACACGTAGAGATTATTTCCCCCTGCCATTCATGGACCAAGTTTTCGATAACCTGGCCAGAAGGAAATATTTTTCATTTTTAGATGGATTTAGTGGATACAACTAGATATAGGCAGTAGCAGAAGACCAGGATAAGCCGACCTTTACCTGCCCTTGGGGGACATTTGCATATCGAGTTCTTCCCTTTGGGCTATGTAATGCTCTTGCAACATTTCAAAGGGCCATCCTGGCTATATTTGTTGAGTTGGTAAATGAGTTTGTGGAAGATTATATGGATGAATTCATTGTATATAGTTCAAATTTTGATAAAGCCCTCACGAATCTAGAGAAGGTGTTAAAACAGTGTGAGGATCATCGTTTGTCCCTAAGCCATGAAAAATGTTTGATCATGGTGGAACAAGGAATAGTGTTGGGACAACATATTTCAGCCGAAGGGATTAAGGTTGATCCTAAGAAAATCAAAGTCATACAACAACTTGAGATCCAGAAAACTCAGACTGATGTCAAGAATTTCTTAGGGCTTGCTGGATACTACCGAAGATTCATAGAAAACTTCAGTAAAATTGTGGCCCCTATGTTTTCTCTCCTTCAGAAGAATGTAGACTTCATTTGGACGCCTGAGTGTTAGTCTTCATTTGAGATTATCAAGGAAAAACTCATCTTTGCCCCTATCCTTCGAGGACCTAATTGGAGCCTACCATTCCATATTTATGTTGACACGCCTGATGATGCCATTGGAGTAGTTCTAGGGAAAGAAGATGAGAATGGAGGGAAATATGCTATATATTTTATCAACAAGAATTTGACGTCAACAGAAAAGAATTACACCACAAGAGAGAAAGAATTCTTGGCTATAGTGCATGCAATCAAGAAATTATGACATTATGTCACAAGATACAAAGTTACAGTGCACATAGACCATGTAGCCATCAAGTACCTCATGAATAAACATGTGGTAAATGCAAGGATAATTAGGTGGTTACTCCTTCTCTAGGAGTTCAATGTGACAATTGTTGACAAACCAGGGAAGTCCAATGTAGTCGCAGACTTCTTATCCTAGATTAAACATGAAGGTGACTGTGCTTCAGTACAAGACAAGTTTCCAGATGAAAATTTGTTCGCCATCTCCACTAAAACCCCTTAGTTTTCCAATATTGTGAATTATTTAGCCACCGCAAAAGTACCACCTCACTTTTCATCAAAACATAAAAAATGCCTCGTTAGAAAGAGTTCCCCTTTCAAATGGATTAATGGAATCTTGTTTCGATGTGGACCCAATATGGTTTTACGACGGTGTGTTAGGGCAGATGAGACCTATAGTATCCTTAGAATGATGACCCTTCTAGAGGTTATTATTCTACTAAAAGGACAACTCACAAGATTCTAGGAGTAGGATATTACTAGCCTTCAATGCATAAGGACATCAAGAAGTACGTTCGTAGATGTGATGAATGCCAAAGGGTAGGAAGACCAACTACATCTAATGAAATGCCCCTGCAGCCTCAGGTAGTCCTTGAACAATTTGAAAAATGGGGATTGGATTTCATCGCCCCTATAGACCCTCCTTCACAAGGAAAATAGTACAGTTTGGTCTGTACTGACTACATGACTAAGTGGGCGGAAGTGCAAGCACTACATGTTGCTAGGGAAGAACAGGTAGCTGATTTTCTTTACAACAAAATCTTCCTCAGATTTGGGTCTCCAAGGACAATTTTCACAGAACAAGGCCCCCAGTTTATGTCTAAAGTTTTTTTGGCATTCACAGATCATTTCCAAGTAAGTCACAAGAATTCCTCAACCTACCACCCATAAGAAAATGGACAAGTTGAAGTCACTAATAGGGAGTTGGAGAACATTCTAACAAAAATAGTTTCTTTGGGAAGGAAAGAATAGGCTAAGAAACTACCGGAAGCTATTTGAGCCTACAACACAACTTGGAAATCAACTACTAGCTATAGTCTGTATGAGTTAGTCTTTGGGAAGGAGCCCCTCTTACCCATTGAATTTGAACTCCAAAACCTTAGAACAACCATGGAGTTGGGCATGGATCTTAAACGAGCCCAAATTGAGAGAGTTTTACAACTTATCGAATTGGATGAACTATGTTTGGATGCCATCCATCAAACTAAATTGGTCCAACAACAATGTAAGGTCTGGCATGATAAACATATCAAAGAGAAAGAATTTCATACTCAGGATTGGGAATTATTGTTCTATTCCAGATACAAGGATCATCAAGAGAAACTTAGAACACACTGGCTTGGACCGTACAAAATTTCTGAAGTTTTTTCCAATGGTTCGGTCTAGCTAAAACCTATTGACGGTGATACCCGAACTCTTCTAGTTAATGGGCACTGATTACACGTCTATCATAAACCTGTTAATAAAGAAGAGTTTACAAAAATGGTAGAAACATAGGGAGAAATTTAGTGCATTGACTCTGTTGAGGTAGGGTCAATATAGTTTTGTCAAATAAAAAATAGTAAATAAATAAATAAATAAATAGAAATTTTTGTATGTTTTTCAAATTCTTCAACTTTCACCATTTGGACTTGACTAAATTCTGTCTATATTTTGCAGGACTTCATCTTTTTGGAAAACATAATTCTGGCACACCCTACTACAATTCTATGGAATTTGTTAGCTTATTTCTGCAATGCTCCAGAACCTATATATGGACTTGTCCCGCTCCTCATCCTAATCCTGTATTTTGACGCATCACTCAATGATGCTTTGGGAAGCCAAGGCCAAAATGTCACATCTTTCTTCCTTTTGACGTCATCTTTTTAGCGATGCTCCAAAATTCTGTTGTTTTTCCTTCCGGTGGCATCTTTTCAGCGATGCTTTGGAATTTTGCTCGTTGCTCCGAAAATTTGTTCGGATGCTCTAAAAATTATGATTGTTGCTTCTACACATCTTTCGATGATACTCTAGAAATTATTTTGCTACACTTCGGCTACATCTTTTGACAATCTCCAAAAATTTTTTTGTTGCTCTAGCTGCATCTTTCGACAATGCTCCAAAAACTTTGGTTGGTGTCCCGGCTGCATATTTCCAGCGATGCTTCGGAATCTTCAATTTTGTTGTTGTTCCGATGACATCTCTCTATGATATTCCGAAACCCTCTTTTCTTCTACTTCGGTTGCATCCATTCAGTAAGCTCCAAAATTTTTGTAAGCTTTTCTTTCTATCTTTTTAATTTTTCCTATGTTTCGTGCATGCCCATTATTTGATTATATGCCACTTTGAGATCTGCTCCCTAATAATCATTCTACCACATCACTACTGAATCTTTTCATAATAAATAAAATTATTTTGACACCTTTTTTTGTCATAATCATTTTTTCCACCATTTCAATCATTCCATTCATGCCATATTATCCACCACCCCCTTGCCAACCATATGACTATCCAATTACATCAACATAGGTGAGTGATGTTTGATATAATGAAAGACCCAAGGTATGTGCAAATTTATTTTTTTAAAGAGTTAGTGCTTATTTTGAATAAAGGCTTATTAATTGGCTGGATCTATTCCTCCTTGTTTTTTGAAACTCGTGCCTTTACATGATTGCTAAAAGTACGACAGTGGTGTGTAATTCTTGATGAAAGCTCATCATAATTATTAGTAAGGTGACAAGAAAGGTGAAATTAACTCCTCTTCCATTGGGTATATCAACACAAAATTATTTTTCCGTCTGCAATTTAGTATGGAAAGAAGTACAAATTTTTGCATAATTTTTCCAACTAGTAAAGGAATAAAAAAAATGGGAGGAGCTAAGAAGAAGTCTGATCCAATTTCTATAGCTCCATTGTTGGCATTGGGAAATATTGTAGCTTTATTTCAGAAAGTCGGGTGGCTGGAATTCATGAAGCAATTTGAAGGGTATATAAAGTAGCTTGTGAAGGAATTCATCAAGAATTTTGCAGATGGGCAGACTATGGTGCGTGGAAAGCGATTCTGAGTAAGTACAAAAACCATTGCTCATCTTTCCGGTCTTGAAAATAAGGGAATTGATTTGAATGAAAATGCCCATGTTCCCTATCAAAATTTGATAGAACTATTTCATAGGGAAGAGGAACCCCAACCTATAATGACCATAAGCACCAGGGGACAAAATAAGGGAATCCATAGAATGTCTCTTCCAGAACCCTGGAGGTCTTTTGTAGCCTGGATAATTAAGTATTTCACCTGTGAGGGATAGATGACTACAGTAGTGGGACCCCCTTTTCGTTTGTTGACTCACTTACACCATGGTATTGAGGACCCTTCTCTTAGGGTAAATTTACCAGCCTTCCTATGTCATTCAGTCACCTCTATGATGGAAAAGTACAAAGTTGGGACATGGCCCTTTAAACATCATGGCCTCATACAGTTAATATGCAAATACCATTTCCACAAAAATCCAGAAAAGAAGTGGCAAAGGTTTCTGCAGAAATTTGAAAATGTAGAATCAAGAAGGTCACTTGAGGAGGGAGAATCTTCCAAACAAAAATAACAGTCTTTAGGAGAACCCTCCTCAAAGGAATTAGATGCTCCTGAATCCCAATAGACCCCAACAACGACGCGTCGGAAACTCTACCAGATGAGCTAGAAACCCCAGGACAGGAAGGGGAGGTGGGAATTGTGCACTCTGGAGATGAAGAGGAACCTCCTCACAAGAGGAAGAAATGAACAAAATTTACCTTTCAAATGAATCCTCCTCTATGAAGAAATAAAAGGTTGTCTTTAGGGGCCAATGAAACCAAAACCCAAGACATAGGAAGTACTTCCAAAAGAAAGAAGTCCAGGACTCTAGTAAAGGTGGTAGAAATTGATAGCCCACCTGATAGTAAGGAAATAGATGAAACAAAAAAGAAGGGGGGTCAATTTCATAGGGAAGAGGACAAGAAAACCCCATCACCCAAAGAATAGGAGGGGGAGAAAACAAAGTCACCACATTCAGAGCAGTTTGAAGATGAATCTATGGGGGGATTTTCTCCTTTTCTTGACAGATTAGGAAGCATACCTAAAATTGAGAAAAAAGTGCCTCATGAAATTCCCCATTCATCCTTCTCTATGGATACTGAAGAAGAAGAAGATGTACCTCATGATGATGAATAAATTCCTCACTCATCCTTCTCTATGGATATTGGGGAACAAAATGGCCTCATACTAATGCATAAATTCTTCACTCATCCTTACCTGTGGATACTGAAGAAAATGTACCTCATATTGATATAGGAATTCCTCAATCATCCTTCTCTGTGGAGGTAGGGGATACAAAATCTAGCTAGAGGAATGATGAATTAGAAAAATTAAAAGTAGAAGTTGAGGAGTTAAGAACCAAGCTACAAAATGATGAAGCACAAATTAACCAACAAAAAGAAGAGATTTAGGTACAAGCTACTATTGTACATAAAAGAGACCAGGAAATTGCAAGATTGATAGTACAGATGGAGGAAAAAGACAAGCTCATTGAAAAATTGCAGTACCAAATTCAACAATGGAATCAACAAGATAAGAAACACAAGGTTGATTTGTATGATAAAGATAAGCATATTCAGGACTTCAAAAATAATTTTATGCAATTATTAAGTGCTTTGAGGAAGAAAGAAGCAGATAGGAAATTGAATTAAATGCTTCTATGAGTAAGATTGTGGAATTAGAGCAAGGCTTACAGGAGAGTGACACTAAACCAATTATGGAGTCAAAAGAGACACAAACTGAACCCATTGTCATAGATTGGTTCCAGGTACACATCCCTCCAATACTAATGAAATGGATAGAGCACTGTTATCTTTTAAGGGATGTGGAATTTGAGAATAATAGGCTAAAGAGAGAATTGGTAATGTTAAAAGAATCATTTCATAAAGCATATAGGGGTAAGGAAGATGCTTGTGAAATTGGTGAACTACTATTAGTTTGTAGAAGACCATCTAGGTTATACTCTATGTTTCTTAATGAACAACTTTTAAGATGGAAGTTACAAAGGATTCACCAAAATCAGCCACATGATCCTGATGACAAGGAATTTATAAAGCTATTTGTTGAGTCACTCCTTGAACAACAAGATTTGTTATGTGAGTTCTTTGTTCATAATTTACTCTTGGAAGAATATACAAATTTCTATGTTAATTTCTTTGTGGGAGAAGTAGAATTGAGATCATTC
>VDFB02000015.1:428435077-428455608 GCA_007258455.2 Sequoia sempervirens | reverse complement strand
TGAAATATTAAAATATTAGTGATCTACTTGAATGTCATGATACAAAATTATAAGTTAAAGTTCAAACATAAAAATGTCAAGTGTTTACAATCAGCCATTATTGATCATGGATCAATCTGAAAAGTGTGAAAGAATTTTTACGTATTGGAAGGCAAAACAAAAGCGGTGTTACATAATTATTTACATTATTGAAAAGAGCCAAAACCTTTTTCTTACCCAGATAGGTAGAAAGAATCTAGGTGATTTTTAAAGGTGTTCTTATGCTTGCCTTGAGCGGAACTATCTGAAGAGCCATGAATGATTGACCAAGAACTGTGAGAAAGAAATAAGATAAATCACATGCAACTTGTTGCAATCTCTTTCCTTGGGAAAAAGGGTAAAGTTTGCTTTTTAGGGAGAATCTCCTTTAGAGTTTGAATGCATTGATAATTTTCAAGATAGACTTAGCCAAATATGTCATCTAGGTTTGAAGCTTTTAGGTAAAATGTTTGCTTCTTAAAATTTTGTTCAGAATTCAAGATGCAGGCTCTCCTCCCTTAGGGAAGAGAAGGCCTATCAAACCTAACACTCTTATGCAACACTTCTTAAGTTCTTGTTGATGTAGTATTAGATGCGAAGTTTCAAAATAGGCATGGTTATATAAGTTCTCATCTCCGACTATCATTGCATCAAATTAGAATTTTTCAATCCTTTATGGTCCTGAACAAGAGAAGTATGGAGTAGTGTTCCAATGCTAAAGTCTTATTGTGAATCTCTTTGCTATGAGTGGTTCAAAAATGAGGAATTTGTCTTTTGCACCAAATGAGAAATATTCACAATATGTGCTAGGAAGGAATATAAGCCCATAAGATCGAGTATGCAAGAACTGAGAATTGCAAAATTGGCTTACATTTGACTTCCAAACACAAATTTTCACACTTTTCGATGTTCACACGTAAGTCAAAAAGTATATGTGCGTAAGTTGTAAAGTATACACTTGAATACATGTAACTCATATCTATTGAACCATGAGTTTATAATTTGCAAATATAGACACCATCGATAAAAAAGATTTGTATTAAGCAAATAGTCATGTATGCATACATCAATATATGTCGATATAAGTATAAAATATAGTTACAAAATAGCCATATAGGCTTATGAGAATGCCATATAGGCATACAATGTCAAATATATCCAACACAAAATATGTACAAAATTGCCATGTAGGCATACAACAAAGGGCTCTATGCATTCAAAATTCATTTCTCTCCATGCTCTGGTTCAAATCTTTCGCGCCCTGGTAGGCGATCGCGGAGTGGCGATAATTCTGTCACCCATTTCTACTGTGCTTGAGGAGTGCTCCTGCTGCTCCTCCTAGGGTTTAGCTCCTGGTGAAGTTTCAATTGTTACAATAAGAAGTAAAGACATTAATATATAGAAATTACATTATAAAAATTAATATATTTAACAAAATAATCACTTACGGCCATCTCACGATCACTCTCCTCGATGGAAATATTTGCACACCGATGCTTAGGCGTGCTCAAGCCCTGTATAAACCATCCAAATAGGAATTAAACTACGAATCAATAATGGTTTGATTTTTCACTAGAACTAGTTCATCTAAAACAATGAATGTAAATTGAAATTTAGTAATTTGCCTCATACCTCCCCTATCAGAGCCATCGAGGATTGTATAGCGGAGGAAACACCAATGTCCATTGCCCTCGTAATGTTTGGCGGTGTTTCTGTCACCAACATCTGAAAATAAAACAACAAATTATTCAATCACAAAAAAGTTACAATAGCGATCCATGTGAATGACTTATAACGTATGAGATCTAATGAACAAAATTTTGAGTACAATTATTAAATAGATATATTTCTGATTATTAGTTATCGAATTTGAAGTAATGCTTTGAGTTTGAATGATGTGTAATGAAACGTAACCAACAAATGAATATAAACATCACAAATCTATTAAACTTAGAATTCATTACTTAAGTTCTCTTTAAATTCTATATTACCTCTGTGAACGTTTGATCAAATCTATTGGCACTCGGAGGTGTTTCCTTGAAACCTCCAACAATACCCTGTTCAACATCCAAAATCACATATTAAAATACCATTCGTAAAACAATGCTATTAACACATGTAATAAATTTATAATTGTTTACTAACTTTACATACCCCATAGATAGGTGTCTTGCAAAGTAGGTGGATGGCCGGTGTATCCATTCTCTACCTTTGTGACCACAATTTTATTAAAATGAAGTAAAACTAAATTAGTTAATCTTGCATTTCACAATCAAAATTTAATAAATTAGAATTCAATGAATCTTTGAATTTTACTCAGTGTCGATGCCATATGCATCATGCAAAATGTCAGCCATCCTCTCCATCCCAGTAGATGCATATGGATCAGTACAGCGTAGTAGCATGGATCTGCGCGTAGCACCCTCCTGAGTGTTGGTAGGGTCATATGAACAAGTTGCCCCGCAAGATTGACACACATGGGTTCGAAGGCCACCACCTGAAGACTCCCCTGGATAGCGTTGTACAATAGGGCTAGTGTGATGGATGACACTCCGGGTCAAAGTTGTGATCACATGCAATGTCTTTATGTCAGCACTCTCCTTCACAATGATAGGCATCACAATTTTCTCACGAGGCGGCCTAGCGAGAGGTCGTCTCCCTTGCCGCATAGGATCACGGTTGTGTGATGGGCCTATCTGGCTGACCCCCCTCTCCCCTAGAACTCTCACTCATATCAAAATAATTTGGGATTTGGTTCAATACAAACTCCCTTTGCATGGTTTCCTAAGAAAATATTGGGGGACTTCACAATTGCTTGCGGTGGGTAATCAAGACCATATACCATCTTTCATAAAGCGGTTCTTAATCTCTTGGTGGTGGCACCAATGAATAGGAAACCATTTGCGTGAGGGGTAAGATTGCGATTTGTTTTAGAATTCGATGAATAGAAGAGCACAAATCACCTTTAGTAATTTTAAATCTTTACTTGTTTATGATAATTTATGCGCATAATATGCCACCAGGCTGTCACGCCTCTATCTTGCCATCGGTTGTTGGGTAATTGCATCTACATTTTTTAACATGTCTTTCAATGAATTTTCTAGAAGCATTCTTTCTGTGGTTGAAGCATTTGGATCACTCAACCTACTGATAAGATCCTCAAGTTGTTTTCTATTGTTCTCAATTTCACTCCTCAAATTTACTTGAGTGCCAGGAGGGAATTCAAAGAATGGTGGGGGAGGTTGATTTTTTTGTTGAGGTTGATTTTGTTGAGGATTTACCTCCTCTTCTTGTTAGGGATTTGCAGGATTTCCTACAAATTAAAAAAAAAATCAAATCTAACCTAAAACAAACAAAATCAATTTCAAACTAACAAATTCAAAACAAATAGCAAACAATACTTACCTCCCGCATCTCTTCGTCGTCGTGGCGCCATATTTGCAAACAAAATCCAACTGTTCTTGATGAAATTTGCAGAAATCCTTCCTCCTAGAATGTGAGCGCGAAAGTGAGGATTTTTGGCCGCGAGCAGAGCTAAGAAACAGTAAAGAGCAAACGATACACATTTGACTTTTTTTTTTCTTTTAAAATCACATAACGTGCTCGCGTTATGTCTTTCCAAATTTTTTTCCCATTTGGCCACAAAAATACGACCAACTTCATGCACCTGCCCAAATAAAAAATTTCATTTTTGTATGTTTTTCAAATTCTTCATGAACTTCACCATTTGGACTTGACTAAATTCTGTCTATATTTTGCAGGACTTCATCTTTTTGGAAAACATAATTCTGGCACACCCTACTACAATTCTATGGAATTTGTTAGCTTATTTCTGCAATGCTCCAGAACCTATACAATGGACTTGTCCCGCTCCTCATCCTAATCCTGTATTTTGACGCATCACTCAATGATGCTTTGGGAAGCCAAGGCCAAAATGTCACATCTTTCTTCCTTTTGACGTCATCTTTTTAGCGATGCTCCAAAATTCTGTTGTTTCTTCCTTCCGGTGGCATCTTTTCAGCGATGCTTTGGAATTTTGCTCGTTGCTCCGAAAATTTGTTCGGATGCTCTAAAAATTATGATTGTTGCTTCAGCTACATCTTTCGATGATACTCTAGAAATTATGGTTGCTACACTTCGGCTACATCTTTTGACAATGCTCCAAAAATTTTGGTTGTTGCTCTAGCTGCATCTTTCGACAATGCTCCAAAAACTTTGGTTGGTGTCCCGGCTGCATATTTCCAGCGATGCTTCGGAATCTTCAATTTTGTTGTTGTTCCGATGACATCTCTCTATGACATTCCGAAACCCTCTTTTCTTCTACTTCGGTTGCATCCATTCAGTAATGCTCCAAAATTTTTGTAAGCTTTTCTTTCTATCTTTTTAATTTTTCCTATGTTTCGTGCATGCCCATTATTTGATTTTATGCCACTTTGAGATCTGCTCCCTAATAATCATTCTACCACATCATACTGAATCTTTTCATAATAAATAAAATTATTTTGACACCTTTTTTTGTCATAATCATTTTTTCCACCATTTCAACCATTCCATTCATGCCATTATTATCCACCACCACCCTTGCCAACCATATGACTATCCAATTACATCAACATAGGTGAGTGATGTTTGATATAATGACAAGACCCAAGGTATGTGCAAATTTATTTTTTTAAAGAGTTAGTGCTTATTTTGAATAAAGGCTAATTAATTGGCATGATCTATTCCTCCTTGTAATTTTGAAACTCGTGCCTTTACATGATTGCTAAAAGTACGACAGTGGTTGTGTAATTCTTGATGAAAGCTCATCATAATTATTCAGTAAGGTGACAAGAAAGGTGATAATTAACTCCTCTTCCATTGGGTATATCAACACAAAATTATTTTTCCGTCTGCAATTTAGTATGGAAAGAAGTACAAATTTTTGCATAATTTTTCCAACTAGTAAAGGAATAAAAAAAATGGGAGGAGCTAAGAAGAAGTCTGATCCAATTTCTATAGCTCCATTGTTGGCATTGGGAAATATTGTAGCTTTATTTCAGAAAGTCGGGTGGCTGGAATTCATGAAGCAATTTGAAGGGTATATAAAGTAGCTTGTGAAGGAATTCATCAAGAATTTTGCAGATGGGCAGACTATGGTGCGTGGAAAGCGATTCTGAGTAAGTACAAAAACCATTGCTCATCTTTCCGGTCTTGAAAATAAGGGAATTGATTTGAATGAAAATGCCCATGTTCCCTATCAAAATTTGATAGAACTATTTCATAGGGAAGAGGAACCCCAACCTATAATGACCATAAGCACCAGGGGACAAAATAAGGGAATCCATAGAATGTCTCTTCCAGAACCCTGGAGGTCTTTTGTAGCCTGGATAATTAAGTATTTCACCTGTGAGGGATAGATGACTACAGTAGTGGGACCCCCTTTTCGTTTGTTGACTCACTTACACCATGGTATTGAGGACCCTTCTCTTAGGGTAAATTTACCAGCCTTCCTATGTCATTCAGTCACCTCTATGATGGAAAAGTACAAAGTTGGGACATGGCCCTTTAAACATCATGGCCTCATACAGTTAATATGCAAATACCATTTCCACAAAAATCCAGAAAAGAAGTGGCAAAGGTTTCTGCAGAAATTTGAAAATGTAGAATCAAGAAGGTCACTTGAGGAGGGAGAATCTTCCAAACAAAAATAACAGTCTTTAGGAGAACCCTCCTCAAAGGAATTAGATGCTCCTGAATCCCAATAGACCCCAACAACGACGCGTCGGAAACTCTACCAGATGAGCTAGAAACCCCAGGACAGGAAGGGGAGGTGGGAATTGTGCACTCTGGAGATGAAGAGGAACCTCCTCACAAGAGGAAGAAATGAACAAAATTTACCTTTCAAATGAATCCTCCTCTATGAAGAAATAAAAGGTTGTCTTTAGGGGCCAATGAAACCAAAACCCAAGACATAGGAAGTACTTCCAAAAGAAAGAAGTCCAGGACTCTAGTAAAGGTGGTAGAAATTGATAGCCCACCTGATAGTAAGGAAATAGATGAAACAAAAAAGAAGGGGGGTCAATTTCATAGGGAAGAGGACAAGAAAACCCCATCACCCAAAGAATAGGAGGGGGAGAAAACAAAGTCACCACATTCAGAGCAGTTTGAAGATGAATCTATGGGGGGATTTTCTCCTTTTCTTGACAGATTAGGAAGCATACCTAAAATTGAGAAAAAAGTGCCTCATGAAATTCCCCATTCATCCTTCTCTATGGATACTGAAGAAGAAGAAGATGTACCTCATGATGATGAATAAATTCCTCACTCATCCTTCTCTATGGATATTGGGGAACAAAATGGCCTCATACTAATGCATAAATTCTTCACTCATCCTTACCTGTGGATACTGAAGAAAATGTACCTCATATTGATATAGGAATTCCTCAATCATCCTTCTCTGTGGAGGTAGGGGATACAAAATCTAGCTAGAGGAATGATGAATTAGAAAAATTAAAAGTAGAAGTTGAGGAGTTAAGAACCAAGCTACAAAATGATGAAGCACAAATTAACCAACAAAAAGAAGAGATTTAGGTACAAGCTACTATTGTACATAAAAGAGACCAGGAAATTGCAAGATTGATAGTACAGATGGAGGAAAAAGACAAGCTCATTGAAAAATTGCAGTACCAAATTCAACAATGGAATCAACAAGATAAGAAACACAAGGTTGATTTGTATGATAAAGATAAGCATATTCAGGACTTCAAAAATAATTTTATGCAATTATTAAGTGCTTTGAGGAAGAAAGAAGCAGATAGGAAATTGAATTAAATGCTTCTATGAGTAAGATTGTGGAATTAGAGCAAGGCTTACAGGAGAGTGACACTAAACCAATTATGGAGTCAAAAGAGACACAAACTGAACCCATTGTCATAGATTGGTTCCAGGTACACATCCCTCCAATACTAATGAAATGGATAGAGCACTGTTATCTTTTAAGGGATGTGGAATTTGAGAATAATAGGCTAAAGAGAGAATTGGTAATGTTAAAAGAATCATTTCATAAAGCATATAGGGGTAAGGAAGATGCTTGTGAAATTGGTGAACTACTATTAGTTTGTAGAAGACCATCTAGGTTATACTCTATGTTTCTTAATGAACAACTTTTAAGATGGAAGTTACAAAGGATTCACCAAAATCAGCCACATGATCCTGATGACAAGGAATTTATAAAGCTATTTGTTGAGTCACTCCTTGAACAACAAGATTTGTTATGTGAGTTCTTTGTTCATAATTTACTCTTGGAAGAATATACAAATTTCTATGTTAATTTCTTTGTGGGAGAAGTAGAATTGAGATCATTCCTGTCTATAATGAGAAATCAGTTGCACTAGCAAGATAAATCAAGAGAATATACACATGCAGAAAGGATTGTGGGGTTACAAATGAGATATCCTCATAGAAATCCTTTCATTTTCAAAGCACAATTTTTGGGTGTCAGACTTAAAAAGGAAGTATAGGGAAAGTACATTAACAACCTCTGGCTATGCTATGATCACTTTCAGGAACATGGGCCAAAATTGATAGGACTAGCTTGGCATGCATGTGAAGAGTAGTATACCCCTCTTCCTATGCATCTCAAGAAAAGGGAAATAATCTCACCCCTTAACATTAGATGGTCCTATAGAAGATCAATAGCTTTGGCCAAAATCCTTGAAGAATTGAAGATCAATTGGATTGGTATGAGGTACAGACCTCCTCTTCTTCTTTCACCACCTCCTTCAGTATACACCAATCTGGACCAGAGTGATGATGGCTTTGCAAAATGGAAACAAAGGGTCACTTTTCATCAAGGATTCTTGAGGTAGCCAGAGCAGTTGGATACAAAGGCAGATGATTTGTATGATCTCAGTGCCAAGTATGAGGAGATGAATAAGAGGAATGAAAGATAGGGGTCACACCAGAGAGTAGGAGGACCTACTCGGGCTTAGGAAGGGGAGGAAATGATGAGGTAAAAATAACCTCATCAACATAATGGACTCAATATGCAAACCTATACCTTTCAACCCAATTTACCCTACCAATTAATTACCTTTAGGATGAATAATTGCTCTCTTTTTATGAATAAGCGTGCAAACTTTACTTCTTGAAATTAGTCAGAATAAGCTAACTTATGTTGACTTAATGGTTTAGTACTTGAGTATTTCACAGGTCAACTTCCACCCCCCTGGTTACCATTCTAGTCAAAAGGGAAATGAACGAAGGTCTGAACACCGTTGAAGACAAGCGAGCAGGCACCAAAATTTCAAGGGCATACGTTATGGGATGAGTCTTCATAGTTCTATTATTTTTAGTTTCAAAAACTTTATGGCTCATGTCGAGCCTTTTTAATATTTCATGTCATGGGATTTAAAGTCCATTAGTTGTTGAAAATCTGTTAAAAGACTTTATCGACTAGAAAGTAGGATTTTGTTAGCCGCTTTCATATAAATATGTAACTATTGCAAATGATGAATATAGAAAAATACTGTTATGCTGCCAAGATTTATTTTTGAGAAAAAATACCATATGAATAAAAAATGAGTTTTCTCGCCATTGTTTGAATTACTGAGCAATGTGAATGGAGTTCTTTGAATGAAGAAACTTGGAGATTACCAGTGCATGTGATCTGGGATAGCTGTAGAGACACCCGAGAGCTAGCCACTCGAGGGTTATAGATAGATAGATAAGTATTTTACTTCTTATTCTATATTTTCTTTAGTAGATAATAATTAAAACTAGAATTTATTTTCATGTGTGTGTGTCATGTTGTCAGTGTCAATCCTGTAGGCTGTAGCTAAGTGCATAGTTTCAGAATTTAGTACATGAAGTTATAGAGCACCTTCCTTTAGTTATTTTTGTTAAATCATTTGATCTTGGTTGTTTCAGATTGTTATCTTTTAATTAGCCCAATGTTTCATAACTTCTTTATTGGTTCTACTTCTTCAACAATTTATACATTTCTCTGTTTAATCATTTCTATGCTTTCTAGTTTATTGGTTATGCTTTTTGGATTTATAGTTTTCTGCCTCTTAATATAGTTTTTTCAAGCTTTCTAGATAGATGATTTTCTGCTTTCTAAGTTTAGAGGATTTTTAGTTTAGATTTTTATTCAGTTGCTTGGTAGTTAGAAAGCCTGAGAGAGAGATAGCCAAGATGTCTTCTATTGCATACAACCCTTGGACACTACCCGATTGATATATTAATGTGTTTATTAACTAAATTGTTAGGACCTAATGACAACCTATCAAGAGGGAATGAGAGAGTATGAGAGATATGGGGGAGGGAGAGAAATATGGAGGGAGATAGAGAGAAACTTAGAGAGGGAAGGAGGTATGGAGGGAGAGTTAAGGAGGGAGATAGATGTGTGTGTGTGAGAGAGAAAAATATCTCTACCTACCTCTCTATGTTTCTCTCTCATTTCTCTCCCCTTCCCCCTCTACTTCTCTCTACCCACCTATCCCTCTATACATCTTTTTTTCTCCCTCCCTCCTTCCCTCTCTCAAGATCTCTACCTTCTTCCCTCTCTACTTTTCTCTATCACATGTCTCTTTCTCCTTCCCTCTCTACTCTCTTTCTCCCTATGTTTCCCTCTCTCTATCTTTCTCTCCTCTCTCTACTCTCTCTCTCCCTTCCTTGTTGTCCCTATCTCTATCTATCTATCTCTCTTTGTCTTTCCCTCCCTCCCTCCCCCCTCTTTCCATCTCTCTTTCCTCTTTCCTCCTCCTCCACCAACCTCCTCTATTTATACCTCTTTCCTCTATCTCCCTCTTCCTTCCTTCTCGGATCTCTCCTCCTCCTTCCTCTCTCTTTCTCTCTATCTTGCTCTCTCCCTACATATCCTCCTCCCTCTTCTCCTTATTCATCCTTCCACTCACTCCCTCCTTATATCTCATTTCCTCTGCTTCTCTCCTCCTCCTGCCCTGCACTCATCATTCTCACATTTATTTCTCCATCACTATCTCTCTGTTTATCCCTATCTCTCCCTCCAACTCTCCTTCCCTCTTTCTATATCTCCTCATCCTCTCTCTACCTATTTATCTCCTATTTGTCTCAACTATCCCTCTTTACCTCTCCCTTCCCCCCTCTCTCTCCCCCCCTCTCTCTCTCTCTCTTCCACCATACTTCGCTCTCTACTTCTCTCTATCTAACCTATCCCTGTATACTATTAGGATTCAAGAAAATTAGAGCAATAAACATTAACAATTATATGTAGAGTAAATAACCCAAAAATAACAATGAAGAATAACACAAAATAGATCAACACAAAAAATTAACGTGGCTCACCCAATATGGGCTACATCCACAGAAACTCAACCACCCAATTATTTTATTGTCTAGTGCAAAATAGATTACAATCTCACGAATTACATAGACTGCAACTTACATCCCAATCACTTATAACCCAAGATTTTTTCGAAGCTTCTAGAATTAGGGTTTTACAAAGTCATTTTTTCATTTGACGTGTCAATAGGAAAGCCTTGACATGTTAACGGGGAAAAAAAAGGTTGGGGGTTGCACCCCCAAACCCCTGCTATCGGGGGTTGCCGCCCCCGAACCCTGGAAAGGATACATTACCAGTGTATAGTATTTGCATGATTAGTCACCACATATCAACAATCTCCCACTTGGATACTGATCAAGCTCCACACCAAAATAATCTCCCACTTGGAGATTGATCCTGGACAATACCTCTACACTTGCAGCTCCCACTGGATTACATGTCTGGCTAGTTTCTTATATCCACCATTATCAGTCATGAAGGCCAATATAAATTGATGAGGAAATTAGTTTCTCCCATGTAACCACCTTTGTGAACATATATGCAAGATTATCACTTGTGTGAATTTTCTCCAGCTTCAACTACCCATCCTCCAAAACTAACCAGATGAAGTGGTATTTGAGTTGTATGTACTTAGTTTTTGAATGTAGACCTAAGTTCTTAGCAAGATGAATGACACTCTGACTATCAGTGTACAAAGGGACATCTTCTTTTTATTGTCCCAATTCCTCCAAATTTTTTTTTAACCAAATCATCTCCTTGCTAGCTTCTGTAGTAGCAACAAACTCAGCTTCAGTGGTTGAAAGCACAACAACATTTTGCAGTCTGGAAATCCAACTGACTCAAGTACCTCCTACAGTAAAAACATACCCTATAGTACTCCTCCTACTATCAATATCACCCACCAGATCAAAGTCAACATATCCTTTTAGAGCATAATTTGTTCCTCCAAAACATAGTTTCTTTGAAGTACTACCTCTCAAATATTAGAGAATCCATTTTACCGCATTCCAATGTTCCATTCTTAGATTGCTCATATACCTACTCACAACTCCCACTACATGTGCAATATCTGGCCTTGTGCATACCATTACATACATAAAGCTACCAAATATTGATGCATATGGTATCTTAGACATTTTGTCTTTCTCCTCTTGTTTCTTTGGACACATCTCCTTATGACTAGGCAAAGGTGTACTAACTGCTTTTGCATTCTGCATGTTAAACCTTTTCAACACCTTCTCTACATACTCACTTTGAGACAAAAATAATTTCTTGCTTGTCTTGTCCCATGTGATCCTCATACCAAGGATTTGTTTTTCTACACCCAAATCCTTCATAGCAAATGGATTTTCTAATTTATGCTTAAGTTCATTAATATGTTGCATATTAGACCCAATGACAAGCATGCCATCAACATAAAGTAATAGGATAATATAGTTGCCATTATCCAATTTCTTAAAATAAACACAATAATCAGAATGACATCTTTTGTAATCTTGTTTAGCCCTAAAACTATCAAATTTCAAATACCATTTCCAAGGTTCTTGCTTCAGGACATACAAACTCTTCTTTAACTTGCACACAAATTCCTCCTTACCCTTGACCTCATATCCCTGTGGTTGTTGCATGTATATTTTCCTCTTGCAAATCCCCATGGAGAAATGTTGTTTTCACATCTAGTTGTTCAAGATGCAGGTCTTTTGTAGCCACAAGACTTAGAATAGTTCTAATAGAAGTCAACATTACAACCAGAGAAAATATTTCATCAAAATCTATACCTTTTTTCTATACAAAACTTTTTACCACGAGTCCGACCTTATATATTTTCTTGCCTCCACTTCTTCCTTTTGTTGAACATCTAGAATACTGAGAGGGGGGGTGAATCAATATTCCATAAATTGATAATAAAATCCACTTAACCATTATTACAATTTTGACTGAATCGGCAAGATAGAACATAGAAATAAGTCAAAGCAATCACACACATGAACACTAGGATTTTTACGTGGAAAACCCAGAATGGAAAAAACCATAGTGAGGGTTAACTCACAATATATTATATTCAGATACAAAATATTATGGGGCTCACTGTCAAGACTCATTGTCCTTAAAAGGCTCAGAACCTGAGAACAAAAGATGGCTCACTGCCAAGATACAAAGATAGTGACTCACTACCAAAAGAATGAATTGATGGAATACACCTTCAATGTGTAGGGTTTAGTTCCACTAAAGCTCAGAATATAGAGTATTGCATTGCTCAACAAATTTGTACTACTGATAAGGAATTTAGGCTCTAATCTTTTCTTCTGTTCACTTGCTTGCACACACTCTCACACTTTTTCCTTCTTGCTCTCTTGTGTATATATCTTTCATTCATTAAAGAATCTTATATATACACAAATATCTTATTCATCAATTAGGTTACACTAATTGGATGAACAAAAAATAACCAAAACCTTTGTTCATTGGCATCATATAAGATTTAAACATTTTATCCATGTGGTGCAATATGCCAAGTCAACTATTAGTCTTCATAATATATTACATTTGCTGAGTTAGCCAAGACTAAAACACAATTTTCTAAACCAACAAATAATCCTCAAAACAAAACACCTTCTAAATCTGAGAACAAATTAATTTCCCATCATACTACCAGTAAAGAGACTATCAACCAAAACTGCAATGCAAGAATGTTCACCTTAGTAGAATGCAGAGTCTCCTACATAGTATACCTCACACAGAACAATAGTAGGATACAGAGTTAAAATCTGTCTAAGATAACTTTTTGTTCATAGCAAAAGATGTCTCAAGATCCAGGAAATAGTATTCTGAATGAGTCAATAAAATATGGTTAAGAGATTAGAGTCATATAAGATCTTGTGATGAGTTCCAAACTCAAATACCAACACACTGATCCATCACAAAGGAGTATTACTGGAAAAGAAAAACTTCTAATAAACCAAGAAAATTTCTCATATAGTTACCACAATGTAGTTATTACCATGTTGAAATAAATGCCAACATAGGAACAACTAGCACAACCATCGATTGTTCATGCTCATGTTGCAAAGCTTCCAAAAATCTCCCCCTTTGGCATTGATGGAAACATGCATGACAAAAAAATTTCAAGTATACTGCAACTGAATGTTCTGACTACTCCTCCCTATCAAAACTGTTCTTCACAAATTTTTTTTCCTTTGAATCTTTATCTCTCCATCTCTTTATCCCCCCCCTTTGACATCAATGAAAAAGGAATGGGTCCGGTATACGAATGTATATAAAAAATGTAGCCAAAAAGATATGAACACAAAATTAACCTGAAGAAGAACCTCCGAGACTCTCTAGGATGACCTTCCATGACACTTTACCTTCTTCCCATGAACCTTTTGCACTAACGAGAGTCTTCTAAAATAGCTCAAGTTTAGTTAGAGACTCTATACCATCTGTTAACATATTGGGACTAAGATTGATCTCTATTAATTCATCAATACAACCAAGAGCACTAGAAATAGAAGTATGTCTGTTTTTAATCATGTCTCTGAGTACCACAAACTTCTTGATAACATATGTTCTTCAAGCCTTTAGAGAGAAAAAATTATCTTGAAGTTGCACAATGTAGGACCATCTCTGATTATCTTTATCTTTTGCTAACTTGTATGTATCTTCCTAAGTGCTCAGTCGAGAATCACTCATCCTTATCTCATTTCTCATATCCAATGTATTTCCATACCAATCTAGACAAAAGGAAAGTAGTTCATGTGCCTCTTTTTCACAAACTTGTACATTTTCCAATTCCATCATTACTTGATTATGTGCATTCACACATTTTCCTTTGATATCATTCAAATCTTCTTCATCAGACCTAATTCCAGTAAAATTTTCAAATCCGGAGATGTAGACTTTCAAGGAATTAATCACACCATAGAGATTAACCATAATAGAAATAAATGAATCAAAATTAGCATCGGGAATAACCTTCTACAAATCTTCCAAAGCTCCCTGAATAATTTTTCTTTCATGTTCATGCTCAAGCTTACTTTCTTTTGCATCTTCTAGCTTCACTACACTCTTCCTTTTCTTCCCTATTCCAGTCATGCTATCGGAGGTACTTTCTTCATTGAGATTCTTAGGGATTTCCAAGAGAATTTTAGCATATTATCAATTTCAACCTCTGACACTTCATAATATAATTTAGATATCCAAACTAACCTTGATTCATCTGCTTCCATGTAACATAAATCTATAGACACAATAAAATTTATGCTTCCAGAGTATCTTTCCACAACACTTACTGGAATCCTAGACCTTTTGTTCATCCTCATCTGAAATGTTCCAAAGAATGTAGCAAGGGGAAATTCTTGTGCATCCAAACTACCAAGATTTATCATGAAGTTCCTGATTTGATAGGCAATAGGCTCTGAATTTGACCATTCTAACCTTCCTATTACCGATAACTCTTTCAAAAAGTAAAAGAGTAGACAAACAACCAAATTGCCATACCGAAAAGTATTCTTTCTACTCTTCTTGATCTTCTTTAAATTCTTCAAAAGATGTATGTGAAGTAGTTCACACAAGTCATATTCCATACCTCTTACTACCATATCAACAACAATATTCACCACAGTAGTAGAAACTGTAGTCATTATTAGGGATACAAACTTTATGACCAATGACCATAACAACATACCTTATCACCGGATCAACAATCGATCTCAAACCAATTTATTTTCCTTTAGGACTTGCACATGGAACCTCAATTATTTCTTTCTCATTCATAGTCTTTAGTTTAGGAACCGGTCCGAAGGAAAATAGACTAGTTACATCTATAATTGCTTCTCTGGTAACCAGATGTGCCTCATCAATCCGCAAAGATTCATCATGAATTCTGCTCAATACCATTTGAATATATTTCTTCTCAAAGGAACTTTCCTCCAAATATCCAACTTTTTCTCAACTAATACTCTGTAGGCATCATGATTCTCTCTCAATTCATTTTCCCAAAGAACATTCAATTGAACTGATGGCATTTCTTCAATCTTACTGTAAAAAAATGCATAAATATCTTTTGTAGGAAACACTCTAAGAGGGATGCAAGAGAATGCACCAACAGATTCTTTTGACACATTCCTCATATATCTCTTCAACCTAGCTTTATCCAAGATTTTAACGGACGATCTGACAAAATATTACTTTAACTAATATCTCGATGGTTTATGACTTCTAATGAGCTGAATTTCAATTAATTTCGAACTTTATTGTTTCTTCTGAATATTCTTTTGACGTGATTCACCTGATCTTATGGACTTTCATTCTAAATGATTTTGCAATAAATGTTTCAACTTGCAGGTAGATTGCCTTGAAAACTGTGTACGCTTCCATTCTTTCAAATTCTGCAGACCTCATTCTTCACACATGCGACTGATAAGATTCCTTAATCTTGTTACCACATTAAATATACTTTTGTCATGATATGACACAAATACCAATGAGGGGGTTTATTGGATTTTCTAAAGATTTCTCCCCCTTAGCCACTACTTTCATTTAGAAATTGACGGGAGTATCTATACCATAGGTTGGGATAGATAAGACTGATGATTCCCTTCTCCAAATCCTTTCCATTTCTTTTCTTGTCATTTCCAGATCATAAGTTTGATCATTCTTCTTCGCTAGATAGATGTTCTTCTTTCTTCTGATGTTACTACCAGGATGTTCCATTTTTCTGCACTTACATCAAGTAACATTGTTCTTTCCATTTTCTCTTTTATCCAACAAACTATCTTTATATCCATTCTTCTTTCCCTTAGAATTATTCACATTATTTTTATAGTCCTTTTCCTTATGACCAAAATTCTTGCAGGAATGAAAAACACCATTGAAGTATAAATACCTTTTTGCATCATTTTGTTTTATAGGAGTTTTTCCAAAATTGCTTCTTCACTCCTTGACTTGTTTATCTTTGTACCATGTCTTCTTACTAGTGAATTGCTTCGCTTTAGAAATCTGAACTTTTTCAAATCATAAACTGCTCTTATCCTTTTCCAGTCTTTGAGAGTTAATCAATTCATCAAGCAACACTAATCTTATCTTAAATTTTTCTTCAAAACTCTTTTCCCTTTCCGAATTAGATCTTAGGATTTTTTCTTCTAATTCAAGCTTTGTGCATTCATCCATCTTCTTTTGAATTTCAATTTCCTAAAATTCTTCAATTCTTTTCTTCTTATCCAATTGTTCTAGTAGGCTAGTGATGATTTCTTCTCCTTCAGTCAACAAATTGCATGCACCCATACTTATACTTTACAACTTTTCAAAGTTCTCATTTTCTTTCATCAACTTGTCCTTCAGGGCTTCCATTTCTTCTAAAAATTCAGTAGAGACTACTTCCGAGGGAAAAAATTTCTCATGTTCAAATTTTGGGACCTTCCTCAAGCTGTTAGGCTTCTTCTAAGGCACTAAGCTCTGATACCAATTATTGAACATCTAGAATATTGAGAGAGGGGTGAATCAATATTCCACAAACCGATAATAAAATCCATTGAACCATTATTACAATGTTGACTGAATCAACAAGATAGAACATAGAAATAAGTCAAAGCAATCACACACATGAACACCAGGATTTTTACATGGAAAACCTAGAATGGGAAAAACCACGGTGAGGGTTAACTCACAATATATTATATCCAATTACAAAATATTATGGGGCTCGCTGCCAAGACTCACTGTCCTTAAAAGGCTCACAGCTTGAGAACAAAAGATGGTTCACTACCAAGATACAAAGATAGTGGCTCACTTTCAAAAGAATGAACTAATGGAATACACCTTCAATGTGTAGGGTTCAGTTTTGCTAAAGCTCAGAATATAGAGTACTGCATCGCCCAAAAAATTTGTACTACTGATAAGGGATTTAGGTTGTGATCTTTTCTTCTGTTCACTTGCTCACACACACTCTCACACTTTTTCCTTCTTGCTCTCTTGTGTATATATCTTTCATTCCTTAAATCATCTTATATATACAAGCATATCTTATTCATCAATTAGGTCGGCTTAGTTGGATGAACACAAAATAACCAAAACCTTTCTTCATCGGCACCATATAAGATTTGGACATTTTATCCATGTAGTGCAATATGCCAAGTCAGCTATTAGTCTTCATAATATATTGCATTCACTGAGTCGGCCAAGACTAAAACAAAATTCTCCAAACCAACAAATAATCCTCAAAGCAAAACACCTTATGAATCTAAGAACACATTAATTTCCCATCATACTACTAGTAAAGAGACTATCATCCAAAACCGTAATGCAAGAATGCTCACCTTAGCCGAATGCCGAGTCTCCCACACAATATACCTCACATATAACAATAATATGATACAGAGTTAAATTCTGTTAGAGATAAATTTCTGTTCATAGCAAAAGACATCTCAAGATCCAAGAAATAATAGTCTGAATGAGTCAATAAAATATGGTTAAGAGATTAGAGTCATATCAAATCTTGCGATGAGTTTCAGACTCAAAGACCAACACACTGATCCATCACAAACGGAGTATTACTGGCAAAGAAAAACTTCTGGTAAACTAAGAAAACTTCTCATATAGCTATCACCATGTAGTTATTACCATGTTGAAATCAATGACAATATAGGAACAACCAACACAACCATCCATACTTCATGCTCATGTTGCAAAGCTTCCAACACCTTAAACCTGTAAACCCATTTATTTGGCAATGCTCTTTTACCTTTTGGGAATTGGACTAAGTCCCAAGTCTGATTCTACAACAAGGAATCCATTTCCTCTTCCATGCCTAGCTCCCACTGCTTTTTGGTATCTACTTACATTGCTTCTTCATAACCTTCAAGTTCACCAGAATTAGTTAATAATATAGAATATAATGATGGAGAAAATATTTCTGGAGGTCTAGTTGTCCTTGTAGAATGTCTAACACTTGCAGGAGTCTGTGGGATAATTTTTTTGTTGCTGAGCATTAGGTACCACTAGCATTTTATTTTCTGGAATCTCATCCAACACCACATATTCCTTTTTGGCTTATTCATGCTTCTTTTCCTGCAGCTAATCCTTATACATGACCTTCTCTTTGAATATAATATCTCTGCTCCTAATGATTTTATGATTTTCATAATCCCATAACCGATAACTAAATTCATCTACTCCATATCCAATGAAGGTACATTTTTAGAATTGGCCTCAAGCTTGGTTCTGTTTTCAATATCAACATGGACAAAAGCTAAACACAACCAAAGGTTTTCAGAAATGAATAGTTTACCTTTTTATCTATTCATGCCTCCTCTGGAATGCCACCATCCAAAGGATTTGAAGGTCCCCTATTTAAAATAAACAACAGTATGTATAACATCTACCCAAAATTGTAAGGGTAGTCCAATATGAAATCTCATGCTTCTTGGATGCTCCATAATGGTCCTATTCATCCTCTCAGACACACCATTTTATTGTGGGGTTCCAAGAACCATTTCCTTCCTACATATTCCATTGTATGAACGATAATTTTCAAATTCTCTACTGCAATACTTGCCTCCATTATCAGATTTGAGACACTTGAACTTTTTTCCTGTCTCATTCTCAACCAAATCTTTCCACTTTTTAAAAGTTTCAAATACTTCTGATTTTTGTTTTAGCAAATACACCCATGTTTTCCTAGTTGCATCATCAACAAAAGTAACATAATAACAAGAGCCACCAAGAGAAGATACTTGAGTGGGTCCCCATACATCTGAATGCACAAGCTCTAATTTCTCACTCTTCTTCTCTTTCACAACTTTGAGAAATCAGACTCTTTTCTATTTTCCATAAACAAAAATTTCACAGAACTCCAAGTTAAATTGCTTTAGACCTGGTATCAACTTTCTGGAGTGAAGGATATCCCTTTCTCACTCATGTGCCCAAGTCTATGGTGCCACAATTTTGTTCTATCTTTCCAACAAGTGCTCTAACTGTCTTAGTAGCAATTGTTTCTATAGCAACTAAGGTAGAATAAGTATTACCAATACACAAATACAATGTGCCTACCTTTTCACCGTTAGCTACTACTAATGCACCTTTATTGACCTTCTAGAATTTGTCTGTAAAGGTAACTATGCAGCCTTCACTACCAAGTTGTCCTGCAGAAATTAAATTCCTTCTTAAATTTGGAATATGCCTTACCTCTTATAGCAACCATTTATTTCCATTTTGCAACTTGATTTTTATTTGTCCTTTTCCAAAAATCTGACAGGGTTCATCATCACCCAAATATACTTGTCCAAAATCACCTTGAACATAATCTACAAATATTTCCTATGGGGTGTGGCATGAAATGAAGCCCCTGAATCTATTATCCAGGAATAATTAACATTATCTAAACATAGAATTAAACATCTTGTAATTTATTACTTGCAACATTAGCTTCCTTACTGTCATCATGTTGTCCATCTCCTTGTTTTCCTTTTCAAGACCAACAATCCTTCTTCAAGTGTCTTGGCTTTCCATAGTGCCAACAATCCATTTTTCCTCTAGATTTAGATCCGCCTTTCTTCGACTTCCCTTGTGAGTTCCCACAATTTGTTGGGATTTTTCCTCTCTCCTTTGTTCTTCCCCTGTTCTCTATAGTCAAAGCATTACCTAATGTTGAAGTATCACCTGTGCTTTTCCATCATATTTCCTCGCTAAGGATAACAACATCATAAAATTTCAATGTATTTCAACCAAAGACAGAGTTACTTACAACCATTACCAAGCTATTCCAACTTTTTGACAAAGAACATAAAAACAAGAGATCCCTCACCTCTTCATCAAAATTCACTTTTACAGAAGTTAATTGAATGGTAATCGTATTAAACTCATTTAAATCATCTCACAGATCCACCTTCAATAATTTTTTAGATTAAACAAACACTTCATGAGAAATACCTTACTTGAGGCTAAGGGTTTTTCATATAATTTAGCCAAATGTTCCATTAGATCCATTGTTGTCTTTGTTTCTGTTATATTGAATGCCACGGATGGTGCCAAGCACAACTGAATAGTTCCCAGTGTCTTTCTATCCAAAATCTCCCATTCTTCATTGGACATTTTAGCATCTTTCTTTTCTTTTCCTTTCAATGGTCACCATAGATCCTTTTGGTACAAATAATCTTCCATCTACATCTTCCATAATTGATAATTTTGGCCGTTGAACTTCTCAACCTTG
>VDFB02000015.1:428274836-428434977 GCA_007258455.2 Sequoia sempervirens | reverse complement strand
AATATATATGACAAAGACATAGCTATATGATGAAAGGGTGGAGACTGAACATGGAGGGAGAAAGAGGCCAAAGGACAGGCAGATGACAGCAGAGGAAACGGAGATGGACAGGCAGGCATGGAGGGAAGGACAGATAGCTGAGGATAGAGATGATAAATATATGGAGAGAATGGTGACAACATAAGCAGAGGGAAGGATTAGAGGAGAGAGAGGGAGGGAAAGAGGGAGGGAGGGAGGGAGAGGTATGGATAGATATGGACAGGAGGAGTGGAATGGCATTGTTACATGATGACAGCGACATCACGCGACGTAAAAACAATCAGATATGCCGGACATGATGGGCCGATGATGAGCGTGATGGAGAGACATCAAACGGTGACAAAACATAGAATCAGACATGGAAACGATATTAAGATGACATATTTATTAAGCGATGATGACATAAATACGATGACCATGCGAGACATATGACAAAAACATATTATGACGGTAATGATATATGATGAAATGATGAACTGATATAACACGCAGACGACAGAGCATAAAAGAGTGATGATAAAAGATGATACGTAAGCATTGGTGATGTGACAGGCCAGATATAAAGCCAAACATACGCGGTGATGAAGAAATATATGGACAAAGATGACAGACAGGAAAGACAGGAGAACACACACAAGAATACGGAAGTGATATTACATGCTTACGGTTACAGCCATGGTTGAAGACAAAGATATAAACGCAGACATGAGCCATTGGCATGAAACCAGAGATGGCAAAATGATGACATCGTGATGCTGATGATGGCCATGAGTTTGCTATGACAACAGGATGGATGACGAAGAGCGCGAGATATTAAGCGAATGAAATTTATTATTTATTTGCGCCGATGACATGATGCATGATTGCATGACGCTTATGTTTCACAACGCGATGAAACCGATATACCAGCCGACTTCGGCGGAGAGAAATGAGCGACGGACAGACTGACAGAAAGACGGGCGAGATATTAAAGGTGGGCGGGAATGATGGTTAAGAGCGACACGTAGAGTATATAAGAGATATACAATTGAGCAAGCGGTGGCGACCACGCAGCCACTGCCGATATAAGCACATATGAGGGACAAACGACAGCATGAATGCATATTTATGACGGTGACATAAAACCAGATGTGGATGATGATTGTGCGCATGAAGACCAGATGAACGCGCGATGACATATTATTATTATTACATACACCACACCGACACAGATGACGATGAAGAGCGTAAGCAAAATATGACGCTAAGAAAACGACGCAGACGATCCAATCATATTGCGATATTTCGATGGATCTGATGAAGATGTCGAAACATTACCAGCGCGCGCGATATTTTTATATATTCATTAAGCAAAACCAGCGATGACGAATGTGACATAATAATACATATGATAAAATGTGACAAGATTATTAAGATGTAGCCAGAGCAAGATAAGATGCGCAGATGGAAACATTACGGGCATGCGTTTTGATGATGATGCCGCTAAGATGCACGATGTGATGGATTGGTGATGTGATGGCACGATGATGATGACGGACATATTTGCTTATATATTGATGGCGATGAATGCAAGAAAGAAACTTATTGTTGACAAACATATACCGGATGGAGCATGTTGTCGACGAAAAGGAGATAAGAGATGTAAATGAACTTTGCATTAAGATTGCAGAAACGGCGATCTGATGATGGACATGGAAATGATCCTGCCGTGATGCATATTATTATATATTACGGACTCCAGGATGATGATGAGATGTTATGATTAAGATGACAACGGCGATGATTGCATATTATTTATTATTATTGAGTGGACGCTCGAGATTGAAAGACAGGCAGGCAGAGGAGACATGGAGAACAGAGAGGAAAGATAGTGAGGGAATGAATGACAAGGAGATAGAGATGGGACGCAGAGAGCGGACGGACTGAGGCAGGCATACAAAGATGGAAAGATGACAGAGGGAGGATGGAAGGGAGGGAGGATGAGGAGTTATTATATGGCGGATAGGAGAAAAATGGAACTGAGAAAGAGGTGGTGGATGGGAGGAACAATAGGACCAGAGGAGACAAAAGGAGGGTGGAGGGATGGAGGAAGGAAGGGATGGAAGGATTTAGAAAGTATGACAGATGAGGAGATGGATATGATTATCATGACAGAGATGAGACAGATGGTTTAGGGAAGATGAATGAGGAGTGAGAGAGGATGTAGGGTGAGGGAGGAGGAGATGAAGAGGAGGGAAAGAGGTGGAATGGAGGGAGAGGTAGGAAAGAGAGAGGGAGGATAAAAGATGGGGGAAGGATGGAAGGAAGGAGGGAGATAGGGTGGAGAGAGAGGGGAGAGGAGGAAGGAGAGAGAGAGATAAAGATGATACAACTTTCTAACTACTAAAATTTTACCTCCTGATTACTGAAATTTGACATGCCAATTACTGAAATTTGACTAAGTCTGAAATTTTTAAGATCTTCTAAAAACTAGAATTTGCATTATAACTCCTAGAGATCTGAAACCACTCTCAAAAATCCTAAAACAATATGCATGAAATATAAATTAAAGTATAAGAAAGTAAATGTCCATATGTAAATGTCAACTTATACTTATAGTCTCCCTGGTAGAGAAAGAGAAGAAGAAAGAATTCACAAACATTCATTAAAAAATTCATGTTTCACATTTGGTGAGTGCCAAATTTGGCGCTAGCCAAATTGAGCACTTGATTTGGCGAGTGCCAAATTTGGCGCTCACCAAATGAAGATCACCAAAATTATTTGAATTTTTGACATACCAAGCCTTAGGATTAGTCATCCAAGCCATTTGGTGCTTGCCAAATGGCCATTTCGGGTAAAAACACAAAAGTGACACCATTTTTGTGTCACAGATTGGTGCACACACCCTAAGTCACTACTATAAACTCCAAACTCAAAGAAATTTCCTCTCCTGCATTTTTCCTTCAACTTGGAGCATGCTCGCTTTCTTAGTGTCTTGATGACCATTGTGAATCACCTTCTACAACCAAATTCTACACACTTATGGGTGAAGTAGCAACTATACTTGATACTACTCCTCATTCTAACTTTTTATTTATTCTTATACCAAAAAAATGAGAATGTCCATGTATAAAATATTGAAAACTTTCTAATAATGGAACTAGCATCTACATTAACTAAATCTTCATGAGATGTACTATCAAACTTTAATTTTATAATATTTTCAAGGCAAGATTTCAAAATCATATTCACTTTCTCATCTTGAAAGGATCAAAAGGTAGTTTGCTTCTTACAATATTTTCATCTCCTAGCCCTTTTTTAGGGTGAAAAATGCTACGTATTATTTTATTCATTGTCATCTTTTACGTTAGCATTTAGTATTCATGGTAGATTTATATATGCGTTAAAGTGGGATAAAATGTAGAGAAAAATATGAACATATACTTTGCACTTTTCTCTCTTTGTTTTGCACTCATTTTAGTCATATAGTTAAAAATATAATGTTAGTGTCTAATTAGAGAGTTATTCCTATTTAAGTTGACAAAACCTAGTCTTAATCCCATCATTTAACAAATCTATTCTAAGTGGTCTAGACAAATCCTAATTGTATTTCTTTCTCTACCTTGGACTAAGTCGTTTGTGATTTTTTCCTTTACATTAAATTGTTGGTGTGATTCCATCTACTTTGATCAATGCCTAATTCCACATTCTCTTATCCATCTCCATTTCAAAATGCGATCATAACTAGTTATCTTGAGCACAAAATTATCAAATTGAACAATTAGGATTTTCTTATTTAAAGACAACTTCTAGGGCACTCTAATCATCATCAAAAACATTAATCTCTTAGCAATCATTCAAGCAATAAGAATAGTCAAATAGCACCTTCAAATCAAGAACATCCTTGCACTTAGCATCATTCATTTAACATGCATTTTCCTTAACATGACTCATTTTGAACAAAAAATACAAAGGGGCTTGGTTAAGACTGAAAAAAGTGAATTACTTCAACTCTAACAAAACAAGCTTCTAAAGATGTTCTCAAACACTATCTTGACCTAGCATAAATATTTTGAAGAAAGAAACATGTGTATACAAGATCACAAGTTTAGGAAGACCAAATCATGATAATAATTCTATCCAACTAATTCACAAGATTCAAATTACACATCTGTTTTAAAAAAAATCCATTACATAAATATGACAAAAGACATAAAAGAAGAGTAGCCGCACCATCCCTAATTCCGCTCTATCCTTTAACTATCCTCAACTTTCAAATGCAAATTCTCTTATCTTTAACTCAGCTCATTCATCTTAACCTAAGAAATGATGTATTTCTAGAAGTAAAAATATGTAAGCAATCACTAAAACAAGGTAAACTTCAAGTACAACGAACATGTTTATAATCATAAATTTACACCATCAAAATCTTTTGTACTTTTTTTTAAATGATTTTTGGATTTGATTGTGTGAAAATTTTTGCATCGACGTTTCAGATCAAACTCCGTAATCCATCATCAGAATAAAAGTAAAAAACTTGATCATGGAATATGATGGATGCAAAAATTCTCACACAATCAAATCCACAAATCATTGAAAGAGAACAACATGAATTGTGAAAACTTGATATCATTCCTTTGCACTTTTATTAATTTTACAGCAAAAGCCTATAAAACTCTCTGTTAAAGAAAGAAACGGATGAACTCATTTATTCAAGAGAAGAGGCGATCTCATTTGTAGATCCTCCTCATGACAGAAACTTTGGGCCAGTGGGACTCGCCTTGGGAAAATTCGAGATAATTTAAAGTGAACCCGGGTCATAAATTTCATGCATAAACGCATCCTCACCATGAATCTGTTAAACACAGACCCCCTAACTTTTATGCCTACTCTGTGCAACCTAATCCTCAGAGCTGGCTTGGGGTTTGACCGATCTGCCCGGTCCAAAATTTTCTTTACCTGTATCTGGGCAATTTGGTGCCGCCTTTCTTCAAGTGTTTCTTCACAGGTGTTCAACTTCCTATATGTATATGCCTTCCCCTTCAATATTAACCTTCTCGCCCGGTCTCCTAATTCCATTTTCTTCATCTTCAACGACAGTTCAGTCTGGAACAGCAAATTATGAGTGCACTTTGAAAGTTAATATTAGATTTGATTCAGATGCAAAAGATTAAATCTTTGCACTTAATTATAAAGCACGAAATGCTTCCTGCTATTTTTGGCTTTGATGAATCCAATTGTTGTGACGAAGTGGAGACGGAACTTCAATCAAAAATCTATATACTGGCGTTTTGTTTAAATTGGATTTTAGGATCTTCGTGAAATGAAAATCTATATGAAGACAATTTTGAGGCATTATTCTGATAAGCGAGTCATTAGCAGAAATTTTTTAATTGAAAATGATTAGATTACAGATTCTTTTATTGAAAATTATTCGATTACATAGACATTGTTTTCCTCGGGAGGTTCCATCAGCTCTGTCAAAGTTTTGGCTTGCACTGTAAGTTTACTGTTTATTGTTTAACCAGAGAATATGCCTTCTACTTCATCGGAAAAACCGACTTACTGTAATTTAAATAAATCTGTTCATACCGTTAAGATTTAGTTTTAAAATTTAAAAAGCTTACCTTGCTTTCAATTATTTACAGAATATGCTACTCCTCGTAGCTGTCACCAAATCAACGGAGGAAACTATGCATTTGAATAATTGCTAAGGATATGTTTGAATTTGAAGAGGTCAAAATAAAATGTGGCAGGTCAATAGAAGATTTATCAATCACGAGATGAAAGCACCACGATGAACCTATGAGAGGAGAAATGACCCCCAAACGATCATGTTCTCTTGCAGACACAACAGAATGGTAGCATGAGGGAATCATCAACCTCAAATTTATGTTAAGACATTTTTACAAATTCAATCAAATATCGAGGAAATCCACATTAACGATGGAATAATTAGGATCTAACACCCCTCAACTAGATGATTGAATTGTCAATTTTTGGAACAAGGAGTAGGATGGGATTAAAAACCACCTTTGATCAACTCAACAACTTAACCACACCTAAACATAAGGACAACAACTCACAAGAGATTTCCTTACTAGGAGGTACAAACCTTCCAACAACTGGAATGACGATTAGTTGCTTCCAAGCAACAACATATTTCCCAAGGAAAATAATGGGTGCCATAAATCTTAAGGTGTGAAACTTTTCAACAAAAAAACACAATGTGAAGAATCTCTAAGCCAAGGGGAACAAATTTCATATACCAAGTTTCCTCAAGAAATGACCAAAAGACCCAAAACATGACAAAATAATGAAGGATACCAGAGGACACATCACTAGTGCATAGGTGTCTAGATTTGGTGATAGAGTCCTAGTCTAGTGCCAGAGTCCCATTTTAGTGCCAAAGTCCCAAACATGCACTATAGTCCTTCCTCACATTGTAGTCCTGACTGTAGTGTTAGTGTCTTGAATAGTGAGCAAAAGAAAGCTCATTTTTTGTCCTCAAGATATGAACAATTGCTCAATGATCACTAGAAAAGAACCACAAAGAAAAATAGACTAAAAAATGGTGAAAATGATTGGGGAATCAAAAAGATCCTAGACACCTGATCTTGCCTCGCACTAGCCCACAAAGGAGATAACTCTGAAGGGCTAGGGAGGCCACAAGAGGCTCCAACACGAGGCCAATGACACAAGGGGTGAAGGGGAAATGTGAATTATACCTCCCATCCACCCAAGAATACATGGAGAACCCCAAAATGGCCCTTCAATGAGGCATGTCCTTACAACTAAACATGCAAAAAACAATGAGAAGGCTAGAGATTCAATTATCCATTTGGTATATTTTCTAACTTACAATTAATTTTAAATTACAAAATAAAGTGTACACTACGTTTTTAACCAAGATTGTGATGGATTTAAAGAGCATAAATATAACAAGTGTGCACAAATGTAATGCTCAAACACATAGAGGTATCCAAACAACAAAACAATCCATCCACTTAAGGAGGTTCAATTAACACATTACAATTTGGATAGAGGAATCAAACGTCCTTCCAATAAATTTTAAAAATATTACAAGAATGAAAACTTAAATGAGAAACCATTACCAACTTCGTAATGATCTTGAAGCTCTTCCCAAGATCCTTAGATCCCCAATGATAGTTCCATGCCACCCAACCATGTTCTACCCTTAGGTCCACCCCACTGTACTAGGAGATAGCCACTTGGACACAAACACATCAGTCACACATAACAAGGAAGCATGACTCACAAGCACCAATAAATATATACACATGGCATAAAAAGAGATAAAGAATAATCAAAGCATACACATAGCACAAGTTAGATATAATACATATAGGCCAACAAAATGATCATCAAATCATAATTCACACATACTCAAGGGGATACATCACCAATAAGAAGCTCAAAGGATAAACCATATCATGTAACACAACACATAAATAAAAACGTACATCCACGGTCTCATATTGCATGTACATATTCACATGCAATCAAGTCTCTTCCAATCACAACATGGTCAAAGATGGATCTCTTGTTGAACACCAAGTCCAAAAACATCAAGGGCGAGAAACCCATAGGATCTAGGGAAGGATTGTCATTACAAAGCTCAAAGGTAGCCTGCTAAGAAGAGTTGGGTATGAATCAAATCGCCCATGCGAGGAACCCAACTAGCAAGTCTTAGCGTTCCTAGAGTGGGAATGCCTTGTATGCTCATACCAGGCCTATAAGAGTGCTTTGGCTATGTCATAGGCATCATTATCTTAACTATTTTTATTTACCCAATATCACTAATAATCACTTATTATGGGAAATCTATGCCTACCATATCCTCAAGCTCCTTTGTGCCTTGAATGACATTAAGAGCCACCCCTTTCCTACACTGTACACCTCAATTCTTAGGTTTATCATGCCAATTCACTATTTAGGTGTGACATGAATTTCAATACAATTTTTTTGGGGAATAAAATAAATATAATCTCATAATTTTCTAATTAAAAAAGAAGATTTTAATCTTGTATTAAAATTCATCCACAATCAATTAGAAATTCAAAATTTATAAAATTATTCTTCACATGAAACCATAAAAATCTCTAAATCCGCCATTAAAGAAAAATTCAAATTTTAATTTTCTAAAATTATCATTTGATTGCAAATATGCACAACACCAATTTCAACATAAAGTTCATATTTCAATATTTTTTTGAAATTTTTTCTATAACGAAGACATAAAATGGAGATTTTTAAAAATTTAAAAACAACATTTAATTCACTTTAAAAATCATGATTTCAATCTAAAATAGATACCATATGCTTCCATATGGGTAAGCATGGAAAGTAGTCAAGGAAATAATTTAAAACTTGGAGATATGGGAAAAAATTGCCTCAAGTTTGAACACACAAAATTTTCAATTCAAATCTATATGAAATGCAACAATATTCAACCATTCCCTTTTCAATCCTCATCTTGGCCAAAGCAATCCAAAATACAAAACATTCCATGTAATTCCATCCATTTTCCAAATTGAGAAGAGAGGCTTTTAGAGAGTTAAAAGAATAAGAATAAAAAAATTATCTTTTTTCTTTAATGAAATTTTCATTTCTAGTTTCATTTTCATTCATTATTTATTTATTTATTTTCATTTTTTCTTTATTTTTTATTTTTCTCTTTTCATTCTCATAAAATAGTAAATTTCATTGAATCAAAAATGTCTAATTTATTTATTTTTCTAAAGATAATAGAATAATACATTGAATTCCTTTTTCCTAGAATTTAAATAATTTAATCTATTTTTTTAAGTCAAAAGGAAAAATTTTAAATTACAATTTAAACTAATTTCAACAATTTAAATATCATTCTTAATGTGTATTAAATAACATTTTTCCCTTTCTTTTCTTTCTCGATTCATAATGCATTAGGTACTATTTACACATAAAGTTTAATATTTAAAATACAATTGTATGCAAATGGGAAATAAGTAACTATATTATAGCTCACACAATTACTAGTTTTCTACAACACACATAATCTAGAATTGTCAGCAATTCAGATCCAAAACCAAATGGGAAAACATGGTTCATCTCACACTCAATCGAGTCTAATGTGGCTACCAAACACATAATTACTTGAAGTGACATCTCTAATATAACCGTCATTGAGGACTAAAATATGCCTACATATTAGGTGGAGAAATAACCTTGTACATGTATCCACTCAATGTACACATCAAGTGTACCCACTCAATATGGAATAGTTGAAGCACACAAAATCATCCAATAGGGTTCAATGTCATATACAACATAATCATGAAACTACAATAATCAATTAAAAATCTAGATATTGAGATCATTAAATTACCACATCAATGATTTTACCACAAGAAGTAAAACACAAGAATCTCAAAAAATATAGTAGTAACAAAATACATCAAGTCCCTGCAAGGAACTTGGTGAACTGCCACACATGCATCTTAATGTAACCAAAACACCAACAACTAACTTGTTTAGTAATACCATCTTGAACATGTGGGTGGTCCAAAAAAATCACATATAACTCAAGGTAAAAAGCACAAACATGACCTATGCATCCCCTAATACATAGTTGGAAGCAATGCTGAGATTGAGACATCTTAAGGCTACAAGTAGGAGGGTGTTACATCAAAACCATTTTCCAAATCAATGAGTAACTTTTTTTACTAAATATGGTTGGAGAAATGTTATCAACTCCAAAGGTGGTTATAATGGACCTAATATGAGATGATGGTGAACCTGGTGCTCGCATGTCGAGCCAAGGCATCATTCCCTAGCCTGTTCTAGGGTGTCTATGGACTGTGCGTTGGGAGGGTGGGCTATTGCTTGTTTTTGGGGTGTTGTATGGGGGTCCTTTCTTTTTGTGTGATTTTCAAACTTATCTCTACCTTTTCTTGTCCACTCGGGTCCCTATTGTGTGGCCTTGTGGGGTTGCATTTGTGTTGCCAGTGTCTATTTGTGGGCTTGGCTTTTATTTTCTACCTTGGACCTTTAATTTGTGGCACGAGGGTGGTCTCTTGTGCCCTCTCTTCTTTGATTTTGAGCGACCGATAGGGGTGTGTGCCAGGTGCTCCGACCTTTGAGGTGTGGGGTACGGAAAAAGTGTGGGGTTGTTGTCCCCACTCCCTACTGTGGAGCTTTGGTTTGTATGCCCGTCTCGGGTCCTTTAGTTTTAATGGTTGTTGTTGAATCGTTTGGGGTTTCGCCCACAATGGATTTTCACTTTGCGGTTGGTACCAAGTCATCTTCCCAGGCTGTGAAGATTTTTGACAATAATTTTTTTTCTCCTGAATCGGGAGTTGGTGGAATAGGACCGTTTGGTGGTGCCTGCATAACGAAGATCAATGTGTGTCTAGAACGTTGTAAAGAGAGATTGAAGTTGGTTATCCCATTGGAGATGATTGCAGAAGACATTGATTATTATTGAGGACACTCTTTATTGTGCAAGTTTATGGGGATGCGTGTCTCGCTTCAATTTCTGGAGTCATGGGCCCAACGAACTTGGATGTCAGAGGGCGAGATGGAGATCATGTTGCTGACAAATAATTATTTCATGGTAACTTTTAATTGCATGGAAGATCGTATTAGGGTCTTTGAAGGAGGCCTCTATTTTCATAACCAGATTGGGTTGTTTATTAAACCTTGGCATGTAGGTTTTGATCCTACTAAGGAGATTCCAACTCGTGTTCTGGTGTGGGTTCAACTCCCTCATTTTCTTGTGGAATGTTGGCGGGATGATGTTCTACACCTGTTGGCCTCGATGCTTGGAAAGTCGGTTGGTTCTACGCAACAGAATCAAGTTAAAAAGGTGATGAATTTTTCTCGTATTTGTGTTGAAATTGATTTAAGTAAGCCATTGCCAAATTCTATGGATATGTGTGTGGGTCCTTATTCTTGGGTGTAACAATTGGATTATGAGACTCTTCCATTTTGATGTCGTCTTTTTCATGAATATGGAAACCTTCTACGAAAATGTCCAAGGGCTAGGCCTGCAGAATCCCAGTCTTCTCAGCCCCCTCACAACCCCCCTAGGGTTGACAAGGGGAAGGATCCCATTCTGGGTGATGTGGTTGGTGCAGATGGTTTCGTTCCTGTCAAGGCTTGTAACAAGAACCATGGTCAAAAGAGAACCTTGAAGGAGAGACGGGATGAAGACACTTTTAATAGATTTGAGATTTTAGATGATCTTAGCCAACAGGAAGTGAATCTGAGCTTGGTGAATCTGGATCAGGGTGCTTTGGTTTTAGGGTAGGAGGGTCTTTTGTCTAAAGCTACTCATGATATCAGGATGCAGGTACTTTGCAAATGGACACTGACCTTCAGATGGAGGTTAGGATGGAATCAATTCCTATTATTGAAGAGAAGAAGGGTGTGGCGGATGGATCTCCTCTTGTGGTGAAAGCAGGTACTAAAATGGTTAAGAATAGCAAGTCTCCTCATTTGGGTCTCCTTCAAAAGGATCCAGAAAAAGGGGTGGGGGAGAAGTCTTCCAAGCTTGGTAGAAAGAAGGATTTGGAAAAGATTAAATTAACATGGGAGACTTTGGTGGATTCAGGGTCAGTAAAGACTCTTGATTCTCATTTTTCAAGCCCCTTGAAATGATTGTTCTATCCTGGAATGTTAGGGGCTTGAACAGTGGCCCTAGACAAAAAGTTGTTCGAGCTTTGATTAGAAGTCATTCTCCTGATGTTCTTTTCCTATAGGAGACTAAGTTATTAGTTGAGTGTATGTTTGGGCTGGTGCCTAAGTTGTGGGGGAGTGGTGAGTGCTAGTGCATTGGGGCTCATGGGTCTGCTGGGGGAGTGGCTTGTCTATGGAACCCTTAGAAGGTCCACCCTCTTTGGTGGATGTCATTTAAGTCTTCTATATCTATGATTGCTTCTTGTTTTGAGACAAGGGAGTCTATACACTTCTCTAATATCTATGTGCCTATAGAGATTCAGGGTAAGAAAATTTTGTGGTCCCATATCAGGTTTGTCTGAAGCATGGCTCCTTACTATCTATGGATTATGGCTGGGGATTTCAATGCTATTCTAAGCTAGTTGAGAAGCAGGGTGGTATTGCAAGATTGGAGGCCTCTGTGTTGCTTCTTTAGGATAATATCTCATCTTTAAACCTTGTTGACATCAAGCCAACCAATGATCAGTTTACTTGGAACAATCAAAGGGTTGGGGAAAGTTGCATTGCAGAGCGTTTGGATCATTTTTTGGTGTCATGTTACTGGGTTGGTGGTTTGTGGTCCTCTAGCTCTGAAATTTTGGACTAGAGGGGCTTAGATAATTGGCCTATCAAGCTTTCCATTAATTTTTCTCATGTACCCTTGTCTCCTTTCAAGTTTTAGTTTATGTGGTTGTGTGACCCCTCTTTACAAGTCCATGTTGTTGACTAGTGGAGGTATGGTAGACCTGCTTATGGTACAACAATGTATACTTTTGCTAAGTTATTGCAATTTGTCAAGTACCAACTTAAACGTTGGAATTGTTAGTGCTTTGGAAACATTTTCCATGCTAAGAGTGCTGCTCAGGCTGAGTTGGATGGTATTACGAGGGTGAATAGGGGGATGGGGTGACTGAAGATCTACTTCAGGAGGAGGCTAGGGATTTGAAAGTGCTGGAGGAGTGTGAGCTATGGGAGAAACTTTTTTGGAAACAAAAGGCTTAGATTGAGTGGCTATAGGAAGGAGATAAGAATAATGCTTTCTTCTTCAATTCAATGAAAGCCAGGAGACATGGAAATTCTATTTCAGTTCTGGTGAATGATAAGGAGAGCATCTTTCCTCTTTTCATGAAATCTTGAGTGAAGTTGTGCGATATTTTGCTTCTTTATTTAGGGAGGACTAGCAAGGGGGGTCGACTAAGGAAGCTCAGGTTCTTTCTTGTATTCCTCCTTTGGTTTCTAGGGAGATGAAGGAGCATCTTATGTGTGACATTTCATTGGAAGAGTTGGATGGGACTGTGTTCTAGATGAAGAAGGGGAAAGCTCCTGGCCTTGATGGCTTCCCGATTGAATTCTTTCAAGAATTCAGGGATATTATCAAGTTGGACTTATTGGCAGTTTTTCAAGAGTCATAGAAGAATAAGTAGATGTTACGTGCTCTGAATTCTACCTTCCTTCTTCTCATCCCCAAGTGTGATGGGGTGGATAGGTTAAGTCAATTTCACTCTATTTCTCTTTGCAACGTGATTTATAAAATTATGTCTAAATTGATTGTTGATAGGTTGAAAAGGTGGCTTAAAGTTTTGATCTTTGAGGAACATAGTGGTTTTGTGGCAAGTAGGAAAATCATGGATGGGGTTGTTATTGCAACTGAGACCATTCAATCTATGGCTAACTCCAAAGATAAGGCGATGTTCATTAAGTTGGATATGGCTAAGGCTTATGATAGAGTTCGATGGTCCCTCCTTCAGAAGATTCTTGGTGCTTTTTGTTTTGGGGAAGATTGGATTCAATGGGTTATGAGTTGTGTTACCTCAGTCTCCTTCTCTATACTTATCAATGGTGAGCATTCTGAGCTTTTTGGTGCCTCTCAGGGTTTGCATCAGGGAGACCCCCTCTCTCCTTATTTATTTCTTCTTCTTGTTGAAGGTCTAGGACATTTGATGAGAAGGAATGTGGAGTTGGGTCTCATTCAGGGGTGGAGGTGGGGAGGGGGTCTGCCTCCGCTGTCTCATTTACAGTTTGTGGATGACGTGTTGCTTTAATGGGTTTGGATACTATTAGGGAAGCTTCAAATTTGTGCATGGTGTTGGATGTTTATCTTGTTGCATCGATCCAGTTGATTAATGAGGATAAGTCCTCCATCTTCTTCTTCAATACTCCGGAGCCCATTCAGAGGAGGATTGCTCATATCTTGAGATTGCAGATTGGGGCTCTCCCTTTGACCTACCTTGGTATTCCTATTTCTGTTGGAGGACTGCCCAAGGATTTTTGGCAAAATATTCTAGACAAATTTCATGTGAAAGTTAATCATTGGACCCACATATGGCTATCTTTTTTTGGTCGTGTTTAGTTACTAAAGTCAGCAGTGCAAGCTCTCCCCATCTATAGATGCATGCTTCAAGTGGCTCCAATGGGTTTTGTTAAGGAATTAGATTCTTTAGCAAGAAATTTTTTATGGGATAGTAGTTTGTTATCCTCTAAATGGAGCCTTGTTAGATGGGATGCTGTCTGTATCCCAAAGCAGTTTGGTGGTCTTAGATTAAGGTAGTCATTTGTGTCTAGGGTGGCATTGGCTGCTAAATTGTATTAGTGGTGGTGTGTGGAGTAGGATTAGATTTGGGCTAGGATTTTATCTCATAAGTATTTGGGTATGCTCAAGAAAGGGGCCGATCTCATCAAGCACTACAAAAAATCCTTGTGATTTGCTCCACTTTTTGCTCCATTTTTTGCTTCCACCCACTATTTTAATGTTTTTTTGGCAATTTTTTGAAAAAGTCAGTGCTATTTATCAGGATGGCACATTTTTGGCATTTATTGCTCTGATCAGTACAAGTTGGCACTAATTTAGGCGCTAATTAGCACCCTAAGTAATTCCATCTTTAGCGTCGATATTAGCTTCGAGTGTAGCGCCTCTTTTAGCTCTGACTTTAGCTTTGAGTTTAGCGTTGGTTTAGACACCCCTATGTTGAAGAGACTTATTTATATGTCTCATCAAAACATAACCCTTGGATATAATGAAGTAATGTCGATGAGACATTGAGATATTGGTAAGACAAATAAGATTGTCTCATTGACACTCTTCAAGTAATGATCAAAAGCATACACCACTATACTGTCGAGAAGGTGAGCAACATATGTAGTAGAGCGGTATACAATGCAACCCCGCATCAAGAATCCTTGAGCAAGGCAGTAGTGTAATAAACAATAGAAGGGAAGGGCAGAACATCGCTATATGGCAATGATAATCACAAGTCTCCCTGACATGGTAGAGTTACACCGATATATAAAGAAATACCACCAAAGGAAAATATTGATGAGACAGTGGCATATCGGCAAGAGATATTAACTTGTCTCATCGACACTGGAAACCAACATCAGAGGAACATAAGATCTAATGTCGATGATACATTGAGATATTGGTAAGACAAATAAGATTGTCTCATCGACACTCTTCAAGTAATGATCAAAAGCATACACTACTATATCGCCGGGAAGGTGAGCAACATATGTGTTAGAGTGGTATACACCGTAACCCCGCAACAAGAAGCCTTGAGCAAGGCGGTAGTGTGGTAAACGTGGCATCATTACAATTTACAATAATAAATGTAGAAAATTCACATCAGTTGCCAAAATTAAATGCTATTAAATTATTAAGGGTTTCCAAAACTAATATTATTGAATACCGCGCCATCCAAAGATAAGCGAGTTTTCCCAATATTGCACTCAATTGCAGTGCACTAGTGTGGAAGGAGCTAAGGATACAAGAAGAAGAAGTCCTGCAAGCATGAAATACTCAAGTAAGTGCACGAAAACTCTCTAAAAGAGCTCTGTTAATATAAAAAATATTTCAAGGTTTTGTCATCTAAAGCCATAGTAGAGAAAATTGAAACATGCCTCCTAAAAGAAAACAATTAGAAATAAAAGAAAGTCAGCCTAAAATTAAAGATGATGAACCTAAAGTAAAGAAGAGACCACTCCATCAGTCCATATTAGATATACTTCCAGGGTCTACTAAAGAGGGTAATAAGAAGTTTCTCATGGACACCGCACAAAGTTGTAGGGATGCCCTCATTTCCAAATCTGGATGGGACCTATTTTGGTATTTTTATAGTAAGAGAAATAAGGAGATTCTAGTGTCAAACACTTGGATTTTGGATATAGAAAGGTTGATTGTCCCAAATGTGATCAGACTGCTAGCCAAACACTATCACTCAGCTACCAAAACAATAAGGTTTCCAAACGACACAATATTGGTAGAAGTAACTAGAAAAGCCATCATTGAGTGTTTTGGCTTAAAAAAGCAGGCTCTAACCAAGATAAACTTGCAAAAAAAGTGAGGAGGATTATGCTAGGTTAAAAAAGACTTATAGAAGTGATGGGGTACCCCTATATATGAAAAGAGGCATTGGTAACATAACATTCCCCATCTCTACTACCACTATTGAACCATTTAATGTGACAGATTTTCAATATTACTTTGTGAATACATATTTAGCTCTTTGCCAAGTGTTGGGGATAGATGCTCAAGATAAAATGCCAATATGCCTAATGATGATGGCCATGAGAATTCAAAACCTTGAAACTAATATTGAATATGACTTTGCTTCATACCTTGAGAAGGAGTTAGATGATTATTCTCCCAAGTTATAGAGGATAGAACACCGATTACATTCAAACACTATTCCCTACTGTGTCATTTGATATTGTAGCAAAATAGGGACCAATGGACTAAAAGAATGGATTTGGCTATAGTAGATGAGCAAGGGAATCCCACACTTGTCCAGAAATGGTGCTATATTTGGGACAATTGGTGCAAGAATTCAAGCTTTGTTATATTCTACAAAGACTTTGTACACAAAATCCTTCAAGTTCTTGGGTATACAATACCAAGATTTTCAACCAAAATGTTACAACTAGTGAGACCTTTGGCTTTAAGACCATAGCAGGATCATACACACAATTTTGGAGATTGGTTCTTCCTCTTGGAAGTTACACTAATAAGAGTTTATGGATGCCTTGTTGCTCCGCACATACTGCCAAAATTTGTGCTCCTCAGATTAGCATTTCTTGAATTTATGTGGCAAATGATGTGGATGGAGAAACATGTAATGCACAAGTAGAAGAACGACACTTTCTTGCCAAACCAAAACAAGTGTGAAGATTGGACTATAGGCTCAGACACACTAGAGGAGTTACAATATTATTTGAAGACAATATATGCATTGAAATCTAGAAAAGAAAGAGCCTCTAACCCTGAAAATCATATGAACAACATAAGACACAATCTTCTTACCAAAATGATAGTGCCACACCAAGTGGATTTTGAAGAAGATGTCATAAGGAATTGCATTACTTATAGTGATGTACTTAGGAGAAGGAAAAAATGGGAATATATGAAGAGGGTTGAAGAAAGGATGAAGTGGAGGTCCAAGGATTTCCTAGGATACTTTGTTGAGGAAAAGGACCCCATCAAGAGGATATAATTGATAATTGGTAGATTTGAAGACTTGTACACAAAAAAGGAAACATATCTCGAACAACATCATAGTGGTGCAACTACAGAGCATAACCCAGGTGAAACCTCTGAACCTCCCATGAAGCAGTTACCTCCCAAAAGATAGAAGACAGGAAGCATTGAACAATTAGTACCTTATGAGGATACTAAAGAGGTGGGTGATACTGAGGAAGTGGCTACAATACTACAGTCATTGAAAGGTGATATTGAAGTTGATCATCCCATCCTTGAGACCAGTGCCCATAAACGTGAGGAAAGGATGGGTGATGTAGAAAAAAAAAGTACAGAGGTACATGAAGATGAAAGGGAAATTGCAACCAAGAGATTCATAGAAGATGATGAATTCATTAAGACTCCCAAGTTTAAGGATTTCTAGCTGAATATGAAGATAAAATAATTTCAAGAGAGGATGGAATCAGCTGAAGCAGGAATTGAAGAATCAGAGAAAAATGAAATGGTAGCACAAAATTTCCAGGAATTAAGAGTTGACAACATTGACATTAGCCCCCAGAAGGCTAGAGAAATGGTCTTGAAGAGAAATATGCTCATTTTCCATGGCTTGGAATTAAAGAAAATGTTTCTGCTTGATCAAGTGCGGGCTCAGGAAGATCCAATTGTAGTTGTAGAATTTGTCTCCGATGAAGGTGTGTGGAACTGGGTATAACCCAAAGATTGAAACCCTGGCCATATGGATCAAATAGAAAAATACACAGAAGCCAAAATTATTGGATGTAATTCAAGGGATGAAAGGGGCAATGATGGTAAGAACAATACAAGATACCACCCCTTTGGAGGTAGCTACAATGACCATGCATTCGACCATGTTCACTTGAGCAACTGTTAAGGGATTAGAAGAAAAATTGGAGTATGAAAAGGAACAAAGGTTCCTAAATGATGAAGTCAATAAACTGTTCATGGAGAATGTCAAAATGAAAGAACAATTAAGAGGAGAAAAACCCTCACAAATCAAGGAGATGGTGTTATACAGGCCTCCTATTGGTCCAATGGATATTGTGAAGAACATTTCTTCAGAATAGGTAAAAACTCTAGAGAAGGAAGTGGATGATGTAAAGAAGGCTAGCAATCAAACCTAGGATGAAGTGAAAAGACGAATTTGTGAAGTTATGGAAAATATTCTTGAGCACAGGATAAAATCAATTATGGATAAACTGGAGAATGTGCATGATAGTTATAAAACACTTTAGCAGGAAATGGATCAAATAAAGACACATATGCTTGTATTAGATCCTTTGTTCAAAAGGTGGCAGCCTATTCACCACACTTTGGCTAAGTTATGCAAAGTTCTACAAAGAAGTCTTGATGCACCCACAACATTAAAGCCAACTAAACAAACTATGAAGATGATTATTGATGAATTTCAATATGTACAAGGGTTTGATAAAAAGATTGTACCATGAATGGATTTATTCCATACTTGCAAACAGTGGTATATACCTGAAATCATGAGAGATGGTGATCAGTTGGGGGACTTGGATAAGTGGAAGAAATAATTTAGTTAGGTTGTTCATAAGTGCATAACTCATATACAACCAAAGGATGATGATACCAGTCTTCTAGGCTAAATCAGATCATGGATGGGTTGATTGTTCTTGATGCGAGATACCTAAAGTTTGTCAATGATACAAAGGCATTACTAGATAGTTAATGGAAAACTCATCTTGCAAACATGAAAAAGATCCAGGAATATAAGTGGCCATCAGATTTTACAGTGTATCAGTGGGAGGAAAAGTATTTGGTTTCAGAAGAATAGGACAATGAGGTGAGAGAATTTGGACGTTCATCATGGAGAGGAAGAATTTGCTAGATCAATGATCATGGGTCTTCTATGTTGAATAATGGAACCATATGTCAAAATTTCTTAAGTCTTGTTATTTCCTTAATTATGCTAATTAAATAGTTGTTAGTAAAAGAAGTAGTTATGAAAGGTCGTTTCCTTTTGTAAAAGGCCTGTAGCTAGTTGCTTCCTATATAAATAGGAAACCAAGGCCTAGTTTTAAATTATCATCATCATATATCATTTCCATTTTGAAGACTTTTGTTATTAATATATATCAATTGAAGCAATATAATGGAGAACATCTTATTATCAGAGATTCTCCATGACTGTGTTATCATTTTGTATTTTTCTTATGTTTTCCATACTTATTTCTTCTTATATTTGAATGAATATAAATTATTGAGCCTCAATATTGTGCTTATGTGAATGAATATGCTGATACAATAAAGCATTTATTGTGGATGTTGGTAGAGCTGCTAATTTTTTTTGAAAATTTGAGCTTATTTTGCCTTGTTACATGTTCAACATAAAAATAGAAACTATTTTAAAATAATAAAGTTAACAAAGTTTCTTATTTAAATAATTGTGAGTTATGTGCATTAATATTTTATTGACTTTTGTGTCTTCACGAACATATGTTGATACAAAATGAATGGAAGAAGCATCCAAGTAATCTTAATTTTTTCTGCCAACAATTCATACCAAAGATTGAACAATTTAAGGATATTGTAATAGGTATTAATTAAGGATATGATGATGATGATATATTCTTGTACTTGTATATTCTATGAAACATTCCTTATTTTCTATGAAATAGTGTATATATTCTTGTACTTGTAAATATTCTTTTACTGTTATATCTATTAAATAAAATAGAGTTTGAATAAAAAATGATTCACCCTTTTTTGTAAGTGAGTATGTGAATTATTGTTTAAGGAAAAATCTTACAGTGTTTACATTTTCAATTTACTAGTTTCAAATCTTCATTTTCTATGTATATAAAATTGTATGTGCTCTTTATCTCAAATGACATAAAACAGTAATATCATCAGAATCAGGGTTTTCAATTTCAGCACCATCATTGTCCACACTTTTCATATCCTATTAACTTTTAAGTACAATCATGAAAATTTTATTTTATTTCCTGTCCCAGTTAATCTTGATTCCTTTTAGCACAACACATTAGGTTGCATGTTAAATTTCAAAAAAATTCTATGTATTTTTTTGTATATATTATTTTCTTAGTGCATCATTATGTAGCAACAATTTCACTTCTGAGATATACAGTAAAAATAAATGAAAGCACATGTTTTATTTGTAAATGGAAATGTATGGTGAATACCCTATGTCTTTCAGATAAGTGTGCAAGCAAAATAAGACATAACTGATTGAATCTGATTTTCTACTGTACAATTTTTTTTTATGTGCTTTTTACTTTTTGCATGTGGATTACCCTCAGAAAGAGACTACTTATCTTTTCTTAAATGAAGCCTTTACATTTCCTGTCTATGAAAGGAATTTACTGCTTGACAATAGGTTCGTGAACTTCATAAAAATTAATATTGGTGTAAAAGGCCATCCCCACAAATGTTGTTTGGTCTAGAATTATAATGGAAATAAAAAAGCTTGTTAGGAGAATAAAACAAGTTTTCAATTGTCCAAGTACAACATAATATTACTGAAGCATTTCAAAGTTTAGGCCATAATAATCATCCCTTTTTAAACATGGATTGCAAATAATTCTAAAAATTTAGAAGTCTTGGTCATTAACATTATTTTTTGCTACAATGCCATCCAGTGTATCATTGTGAATGTTCATATGTTCTTTCAAGTATTTAATATTAACATCCTCCTCATCTTGACCTGCATCATCTTCATCATCATTGAAAATTGAATGTAGACCATCTATATTGTTACTAGATGTATTTGGATCATGATTTTCTATACCATCCATATTGTTGTCTTCCATATCATCATCTAACTCTGGATTGTTGTCTTCTTGTGCCTGAACATAACCATCTTCAACATCATCATGGATGTCAATTTCTTCGATGTTCTCTAATCCCTCTCTCTCATTTTGTTGGCCATCATTTTTTTGCTCAGTATCCACTAATGCATCGTCAAATACATGCCTTAATCTTGGATCATAATGTATGAAAAATATCCATTTCGGGTCCAAAATATCTTCATAGAAAAATACCTGCACATGAACGACATACATATATTAGACATTATATAAATTGTATGAACATATATACATCAATTGAATAATGGAACATTATTTTTTAGACTACCTTTTTTATACAATAATTGCTATAAAACACAATTTTGACAACATAGTTTATAATACATCAGTCCACACTCATTTATTATTCTTTGGTTTTCTGCCCTTAAGAACATCCTTAGGTAGACCTTGTTCTTCCCTCTTCTTTCGTGCATGAGTGCATTTTAAGAAGGGTTAATCAATCAATAACTCATCCCCAATGGTAAGTTCCATAATAGCCTCAACCATTATCAATCTATCAATCTCTCTTTCCATATCTCCATCTTTATTATTTATAACCTCAACAAATTGACAATTCGGTCTTACATTAGGGTCCCTTCCCTTACTACTATTTATAAATCCTACAATATTTGTGTGTGTATGCACGTCCATCTATATACATAATATGACCTATATTCATTTCTTTTCCACTTTCCAATTGGAGACGATGTGTATACATATTCAAATTTAGACCATATGCTGACATGCTAGGCTTATATTATTCTAGCCTTCTCCATTCACCACTGTAATATGATGGACCATAATATGGCATTAATCTCCTAGTGGTTTGTTATGAATTTTTTCTATGTTTGGATCCCACATGTACATTTTGGACAATAAAGAGGCCTAGATTTTCTCCATGAATATTGGAGGGTTGTATCATGTAGTTGTATCCCCAAAATTGAAACACCTTATACACTCTAGGTAGTTGTTGATCACTAGGCCAAGCGCAATATAGTCGATGATCAAATGTCTCTTTGTAAATTGATCTCAAACTCAGGGGAAATTCATCATCTTCATCACATTCATTCTGATAGGGTATGTAGTCCACCTTCCCCTTATCTTTAAGCAAATTATGCATCTTCACAACGGTTCTTGTTCTGTTACTTGTTTTCGCCAATTCCTCATCTTCTGAGCTGGTATATTGGCACATATTTTTTTTAGATGTATCATCTGATAAATGATCATTTCCCTCTAGGCTGGAAGTCAGTGATCTAGGAAAATTTAAACCAAAAACTTTATCTTGCAAGTATCCATTAAGAAAAAAATAGTTATTTAAATAATATAAAACAAATTGGAAAATTCCTCACCACAATTCCTATTGGATTTGAATCGATTGTAGGAGGCCTGTTACTGACTGGAAGATCATCATATATGTAATGTATTTGTACAATCACTCATTTGAATTGTTTCTTTCCACGACATACAAAACATCCACAAACAACAATTTTCTCAAAGTATTCATCCCATGTACTATAGTCCTGACCTACCTCTTCTTTAGTGCAATCATTTGTTGCGTCAGTATCCATTGTCATATCCTCTTCCACCCACTATCTTCTATGTGATTTAATAGTTTTAGGCCCACATCCACATACATATCTTGTTCTTTTGCTAGTTGAATGCTTAGGATCTGCATTTGCTCCAATCTCCATCTAAAATTATCAACAACATGCATTAATTTATGTCAAGATTGGATAATACATTATAAATTTCAATAATACTGTGAAAAAAGATGGACATATCACAAAATGCCATAATATCATTTTTTCCTAAGTTAAGTCAAAATTTGAGTACCTGATGTCCCACTTCATCCGTTGTGTCCTCATTTGATATGACACGATCTGTTGCCATGGCCTCGTCTCACCCCTATAATACACCACATAGTAAATAATGTTTAGTACACCAATTATATCATTTCAACGAATATGCTATCCAACAAAAAACCTCACTTTAGTCATATATTTGACATATTGATATCATGTTTTGGCTATCCTAATTTTCAAACTTTTCCCTTGATCATAGAATCACATTTAATCACCATTCCTATGCATTTTCAACCAATAAGTTTGACCTCAGAGGCCTCGTGGAAAAAAAAAGACTTTATCTCCTCTACGTTGTAGCATTTGTGAATTCATAAAAACCTTCCTCCTTTGGTTGAGGTTTCTTTCTCTTCTTACCTCTATTTTTATTTGCAGATTTTGTTGTCTCATCTATTTCCACACACTTTCTTCTCAGAGATTTAGTATTTCTATGCCATCCACTTCCTCTCTCCATGGCCTCCTTTGTGAAAAAAATTATGCCACATAAGCTCTCACGGCACTACTGCTGAGAAGGAAAAGCCAACTTGCAGGACCGCAGTAAAAACTGCTCTACTGCACCGAGCTGATGAAGGAGTCGTGGGATAGTGGTGGTCACCACACTACCACACTCCAATGGTAGAAGACTTGTGGGACCATGGGAGTCACCGCAACACTGCTAGGAACAGAAGGAAGACTCGCATGCTGCCACATAAGCTTTCACTGCACTACCGTCGAGAGTGTAAAGCACCTTGCATAAAAACCACTCTACCGCACTGAGTTGATGAAGGACCACAAGACAACGGTGGTCACAAAAACAAGTTAGGAGTTGGAATTATTTCCAACACTCTATGTCCTATGATACACAACAATGAAAATAGTCACTATACAACAATGATAGGCGCTAAATTAGGCGCACTTGACGCCGCCTTATATGTCCCAAACATATTACATTAATGGCCAAAATTTGGCGCTAAAGTTGGCATTAACTAACGCTGACTAAAGTGCGACTAATGAATAAAAATAAAAAAATTAAAACTTTCCTGTGTGAAGGAAGAAATCAAACGATAAAAAGGGGAAAAATGTCGCATGAAGGAAGAGAGCAGGGCGCTACTAGCAATTGATGAATGAATGAATGAGAGATTTTAATGATGCCCATGAGACCAAGTGGCCTAAGGGACCGAGAACGAAAAATTTAAGGAATCTCCAAGCTCTTTTCCATGTTGGACCTTCTTTTATGTATTTTGACCAAAAAACTAGTTGTCTTGCTGATCTTCTCCTCCTCAAATAACTTGTGCAGATTGTTAGCCTTTAAGTTGATTTTTTACGAGAAATTCGATTTAGTTTGCAACACCATAGGTAATGTTACAATATTTTTTTTCTTGCTTGAAATCGTGATTGTTTACTGCTCTTTGTATTGCATTTGAATTCGTGATTGTTTATTGGTTTGTGGTCTAACTAGTTTAGGAAACCTCTAAATTGTCCCTGTAGACATCCAAATTTGACCACTTCCATATGGTCAAAGTCGTCTTCTTAATAATCCCTTCGCTCTTTTAAAATCATCATCTTTGCCGATATTAATTAAATCATTCATTTAAGTAATATTGTGTATCTTGCATAAGGTTTTCCAAAGCATTTAATTTAATAAATACTTTTCCCCTATTTCCTCTCTAAATTAAATAAATGCATCACTTTATTTAATTTAGTCATATTATCTTTTGGAATTTTAAATTTACTTTTAAATTCCCTATTTTATCTCTCATTGTCACATCCTCCAACTTTTGCAAGTTGGCCTCTAATCCCTCTTAGCAATCTAACCCTCTTTCTTAGTCATAATTAATTTATGATTAAGATGTGCACACCCCTAATCATCATTAGGGTCTCATCCTCCATAATTTTCCACTTGCTTCTAATGAGTCCTTAATTAGTCCAATAAAGTACTTGCACAACCTTAATCACCTAATTAGGTCATCTCTAATCCCCATATCATTTATGGAATGTGTTACTAGTCAACTTCATTAAAAACTTTCTCTTTTTGAACAAGGCATCTCCACCCCCATGTGAATTTTTAATTAACATTTAATCCCCCAATGCATTTAAGGGAATTTTAAATTCCTTCTCTCATCCCCATGAGAATATTTGAGGAATTTTTAATTCCCCGCTTGTCCTCTCACCCACATGGGGACAAGTACCTCCTTTATGAGATCTTATCCCAATCCCAAGGTACTATGTACCCTCTCCATGTCATGTTCTACCCTTCCACCTCATGTACACTTCACCTTTTTTGAGCCATATCACAATCCACATGTCAAGATGTGAGGGCTTGTGAGTTCTCAACTCACCTTAGCCCTACATCTTGATCTTGGTGGCTCAATCTTGACCGTCTATTTCCCTAGAGATTTCCAAAATCTCTATAAATACCCCCTCTTTTCTCTCATTTAGGGGAGATCATGCATTGTAGCCAAACTCTTGCAAATTTTTCCTAGAATCCATACTTAGCCATTTTCATGCTTGCACCCACTTACATCCATTTTCATATCATCATCTAGCTTACATCCCTTGCCATCCAAGGAGCATACACCACTGAAGATCGAAGGGCCAACCAAATGATCGATTCAACACAAGGTAAAAAGGTTCCATTTGTTGCCTTTATTTTGTGTTGAATCCAACTAGGCTAATCTTGAGGTGTAGGTTGTTTTAAATGTTATTTTGCACTCTTTTGTTTGCTACTCATTTTCTAGCACATAGAATCGACCTATCACATTTCTGGCACGCCTGGTGGGACCCACAAATGGGTCTCTTGCTTTCACTTTTTTTTTTTTGAATTTTTGCAGGTATAGGTTATAGAGGGGTGGACCTGACCTAACAGACAGGCAGACCCACCCTTCGCAGGTGGACCTAACCTTCTCCAGGGGCAGACCTGCCCTCCCCAGACTACAGAAAGTGTTTTTCTTGGAAAATTTTCACCGAGGGGCTGGATTGACCTAATAGACAGGCGGACCCGACCTAATAGACAACGGAATTTTCCCTAGACAGCCGGATTTCCCCCCCACAACTTTTTTCAAAAGGTAAAATTTTAGTTTTTTAGCAAGTTTTTGGCTGTTTTAAGGGTTCTTACCCCCTATTTAGGAACATAGTTTAATTTAAATGTGTCAATCAACCTTGTTTGTTGTGTTTTTGGGTTAGCTATTTGACATATCCAATCCCCTTGCGCCATTCGGCGATCCTGGGTGATGAGAAATCGTAGCTTACCACGTCCTTTGAGTCAACCCATTTTATTTTTCTTAGTGGGACCTGCTTGGGGATTTCATCACCCCAAGGGATGATTCTAACCATGCGTACTAGCGGGGTATATAAAGGGGGGAGAGAAAAAGTTGTACCTCAATCCAACTACGTTGTAATTGGTGAAGCATCAGGATGATGTGAAGAGTTGGTCCGAGCCTTTTAGGTTCCTGACTCATGCTTGTAACGGGTTGGTGTTCACGGTTTGGGCCTCACATATTGGGTGTATATCAAGTACTCCCTAGTAACCATGTTCATCCTAGATTAGAAGACTTTGTCGATCATACCCATCCTCCTAGACTTAGGCTTGTGCTCTCTGAATTGTCTTTCTGTGCGAAACCAGTGATTGTCTAATTCGGAAAAATATTTTCTTCTATAATTTTTTATGGTTTTCAGTCCTTTGCCTTAGTCCTTTGGAGCCTGTTTTGGCAGTTTTTGGTCACTTTTTGCTCCTTGGGCAGACTTTCCCTCATGCAGCAGCGGAATTGACCTTCAAATCAATCCTTTGGGAGTCAGTCTTGACCTAATTTGGCTAGGTTTTGCTCCTTGGGAGGACTTGCCCTCATGCAGGGGCAGAATTGACCTTCAAACCAGGCCTTTTAGAGTTAGTTTTGACATAATTTGGTCAATTTTTTTCTCCTTGGGCGGACTTGCCCTCATCCAAGGGCGGAATTGACCTTCAAATCAGTCCTTTCGGAGTTGGTTTTGACCTAGTTTGATCAGTTTTTGCTGCTTGGGCGGACTTGCCCTCATGCAGGGGCATAATTGACCTTCAAATTAGTCCTTTCAGAGTCAGTTTTGACCTAGTTTGATTAGTTTTTTCTCCTTGGGCGGACTTGCCCTCATGTAGGGGCAAAATTGACCTTCAAATCAGTCCTTTCGGAGTCATTTTTGACCTAATTTGGTTAGTTTTTTCTCCTTGGGAAAAGTTTCCCTCATCCAGGGGCAGAATTGACCTTCAAATCAATCCTTTCAAAGTCGGTTTTGACATAATTTGGTTAGTTTTTGCTCCTTGGGAAGACTTTCCCTCATCTAGGGGTGGACTTGACCTGTTGACCAACCTATTTTGGGCCTGTTGTGACATAATTTGGTCAGTTTTTGCTCCTTAGGCGGACTTGCCCTCATCCAGGGGCGGAATTGACCTTCAAATCAGTCCTTTTAGAGTCGATTTTGACCTAGTTTGATCAGTTTTTGCTCCTTGGGCGGACCTGACCTGTACAGAGGCAGACCTAACCCTTGATCGATCAATTCTTTTATCTACTTCGCCATTCGGAACCTTCATTCTGCCATCTCGATCACTCATCTTCTCTCTTCGGACATCCATCCACTTGTTTCATCCCCTCAGCTCGTACATCCATTCACCCATTCAGAACCTATGTTTTGGTTATCATTTCCATGTTTCAGACCATCGATCCCCCATTGAAACCTTGTTAGAGTGATTATCCGAATTGACCTAGGTGTTCACCTCTAATCGTCATCCATCAAAACCAACTTCAGATCATCATCCATCCTAAGTCAGTCATCTTTGTTGGCCCAATCAATCCACTTTCATCTCAAGTTGGATTCGGTACCGTTATTGTACATCCCCCCTTTGTTCGATTAATCAACACCTAGAGTTACTAAAGATCACTCTTGAACTGAGTTTCAGATTCTGATCACTATCATCCAATCCAGATCGACTCATCATCTACCAATCAAATTAGTCCACTTTAGTCAAATCGAATCAATCTCATCGAGCCCTAGCCTCAGCGGCTAATTGATCATCCAATCAAACCAATTCTATTAGGCCACATCCTTTTCAGCTAATCAATCATCCAATCAAATCAATCCTTTCGTCACCAAGGTCATCCTAATTCGTCATATCATCATGCATGCCTGTTCAGACTAGGTCACAAACAAGGAAGATGGCCCAACAACAATCCCAACCAAACATCCCTCAAGATCTGAATAACCCAACCAATGCCTCACAAGACCCCAATAACAATGCAAACACCCCTCGGGATCCACACAATGGAACATCATCACAATCCAATATTGATGGTCAAAACACATCACCCCCCGGAGATGAAAACATGGTCATCCAACCCGAGGTTATGTTTGAGGAACACTTTAGTAACCCGGTCAATGTGAAAATGACAGATCACCTTTTGGAAAAACATGGCGAAGAAATCTTGGTGCACTTAATTGACAAGGGTGTCAAACTGCCATTAGGTATTGACCTATCCAAGTATGGTGGTTCCGCACCTAATATACCCCAAGGTTCACACAACATCCCAGGTAGCTCATACGTCCCCAATGTTCCTTTCATAGAAGGTTGGCATCAACTTGAATTCGGCAACGCCGTTTTGTATCCCATTAGCAATCTCCCGCATCCTACAATCTCGGTCATAGGGACACCCCAAACCACTAATCCTAATGATCCTTTTTCCTTTGGCATGCCACAAAACTTCTCGCAACCACAACCACTAATGCTATCAGCACCACCCCCTTCGAATTCACCTCTCGTCAACACTGGGGGAAACCCTTTCACTGCATTACTGCCACCTTCTAGGGCCCTAAACTAACTGTCGCCTTCATATGCATCCCCACAACCACCTCAATCTAATTTACCCCCTTCGAATGTTCCCTTCGGTATGCAACAACCTCCCTTGCAAAATCCCCCTACATTATCCCAGCGGCGCCAACAACAACTGCTATTTTCCTCACAACAACCACCATATCAGCCGCAAAACAATCTGTCCCGACCTCCCACTCAGACCATATCTCCTTTCCTCACATCCATTCTACGACCGCAAGCTCAAGCATAGTACAACATGTTATCCTGGCCCATGCAACATCTCACATCCCATCAACAACCACCACAGTATCCCTATTACCATTAGCAGTCCCAAAAACAACCACCTTATGTGGCTTCCCAAAAATCACAACTCCCCCAGTATCAACAGGTCAATCCACAACATCATATCCAAGTGCCTCAGCAACCCACCTCACATCTTTATCAAATGAATCCATATTATACCTCGCAACAACAGCCCACGTATCAACAAAATCCCCCAGCATACCAACAAGGGATGTAATCACTCCACCATCCAAACCCATATCTCAATGATCCAATGTTCTCTCAGCAGGATCCTCTATCATCCTACCTCCTGTATCCATCCAACCCCCCACTAGTCAACTCAGATTTGGTAGAAATTAAAGCTGCTTTAAGAGATCTTCAGGTAGGGATGGGCAAACAATCATTCAAATTCGAGGACATATGTCCATATCCATTCGATCCCTCCATCTCATTGATCCCCTTCCCTAAACATTTTGAAATACCAAAATTCGAAAGATACAGGGGGAACAAGGATCCCAAGGCCGTTTTACTCCCAATGTCAAGAAGTTATGCACAACGACAATTATCTCTTACGCTTGTTTCCGCGGAGTCTAACAGGCATTTCCCTAGACTGGTTCATGACTCTCAAAAGAGGGTCCATAAAATCTTTTGCGGACCTGTCAGAAAATTTTGTCTCCTACTTCTCCTTCAATTTGGAGAAAGACACTGACACCTTAGATCTCCTCAAAGAGAAACAGCGGGAGGGGGAAACCTTTGCTAGCTATCTTCAAAGGTGGTGTGCATTAGCAAGCTGAATGAAAACCCCTCTAAGAGAGAAGGACATGGTCACCCTCTTCATGGAGAACTCTCATCCCGACATGGCTCATAACTTTAGGTTACATTGTGTCACCACTTTTTCCGAGCTAGTAGAAAAGGGACCTATCCTTGAACGTGCCCTTGTTGCCAAAGGGTACGTCAAAATATATAACCAGGATAAAGAAAGGTCATTCAATGACAAGCCACGTTTTTGGAACAAGAACAAGAACGCAGTAAATGATGGCATCACTAATGCTAAACAAGTCCAAGTGGCTAATACATCCCAGAGACAACAGCCATCCATACCTAACACCATATCGGTGCCACAGGGGGCACCTCGCCCTTCTCAACAGTCAAATCAAAACAACCAGGGGAATGCTAAACGTCAATATGCTCAATTAGGAGAACCCCTGAGTGTTGTCTTTAATAAATTGTTACAAATTAATTATCCAATCATGTACCCTATCACCAAGCCACTTGACGAATCCAAGCCCAAACCCGCATGGTTTAGGGAAAATGAATATTGTGAGTTCTATAAAATCAAAGGACACTCTTTGAATAAGTGCTAGGGTCTGAAAAACTATATCCAAGACCTCATTGATCGAGGAGATATCAAGGTTGACGCCAGTCAAACTTCGTCGTCCACTACTCAGTTGCAGATATATCAAAACGCCTTTCCCAACCATAATCAAGGCCCAAGCACCTCCAACAGTAATCCCCAGGACAACATCACAAATAATGTGATCTATAAGAATGTACCCCTCAATTATGAGGGTATTATTCATTACATTGAGCAGGTAGAGCCCCAGGTATTCATGATACATGTCCAAGCCAAAGACCCTCAATGTGTTGTTACTACATGACAAGCCTATATCACTGTCCCCACAGCCTCTGCATCCGCCAACCAACTCCTATAACCTCCCAGTACAACATCCTTGATCACTTAGGAAAGACCCCTGCTCATATCTCCATTTTGGATTTGCTTAAGTATTCTCCTGTACATCAAGAAATTCTCAATAGAGCGCTATAGGAAACCCATGTACCTAATGACATTGATCCCACACGATTCCAAGCTTTGGTCAGACACCTGACTTTATCTTATCAACTGCACTTCAACCAAAATGACATGCCAACAATTGATGTCAATCATAATCGCCCCTTGCATATTGAAGTCGTTGTTGCTTGCCATAAAATAAAAAGGGTCTTGATAGATAATGGCTCTGCCCTCAATTTGTGTACTCTAAAATTCATAAAATAGGTGGGGTATACTCAAGCAGATTTAAGTAATCAGATCATTACGATCAAGGCCTATGATAATGCAGAAAGGAATTAAGAGGGAATTATCAGTCTTCCTATCCAAGTGGGACCTGTGGTTCAATACACTACCTATCATGTCCTTGATCTGGACTTGCTATACAATCTCCTCCTTGGCCGCCCATGGCTCCATGCTATGCAAGTCGTCCCTTCCACGTACCATTAGTGCAAAATTCTCATTCAACAGACAGGAAGTCACCATCTATGCTGACCCCCAACCATTTGAATATTGCCGCACTTTAGAAGCGTCCTTCCCCCATTTACATTATTGTCCTAGGGTCAAAATGGGGACATCTCAGTCATCATTTGCTAATCCACCCTCCATCACGACAACCACTCCATCTTCCACCACTGATCCTATATTCACAAAAGTCCAGATCATTGACAAAGGGTGTGGAGAATATGAAATGCATATTGTCCTTAATATAGCAACCATGCCCCTATCACCACATGAGTATGGCCAACCTTCACATGCTACTCCAAAGGAAGACAAGACTATCACCTTTAGTGGTAAAAACATCCCTACCACCACTTTTAGGTCCCCTAGTATTAAGATAGATGCACCAGAAGAGGATATAAGTCAATGGGTATACCAAGAAGAACCCCAACCAGATCCCCCTCTAAAAGAATATTTTCAAGAAGCATATCCTTGGTCCGCTAAGTTTGCAGAAAAGTATAACTACCAAGGTAGAGGACTAGGTAAAGAAATACAGGGGCAGTTGCAACCTATTGATACACCAAAGCTGTCGAAGAACATAGGCATCAGATACAATAAAAAGCAGAAAGGCCTTGCAACATCGTCTAATACCTCCAATAGTGTCACCATGGACAATGGCTCATTGGAAGACATACCTGAGGAGGAATCCATCATACGTGCATACGATGACGTCGATCACACCGACCTATCATCCATGTTCGAATGCCTATCTCTTTGCACCATTAGCCTATCCCTTCGTCACCCTGAGCTTATTGATTGGGACCTATGTAATAGCACACCTGTTAATATGTCTGTGGATACATATGTCAACCTCATGGGATTGGGGGAGGATGAATGCTCCAGTCGCAAAAATAAGAATAAGAAAAATAAAAAATTGTCATCTAGTGAAAACCTCCCCGAGGCACTTCCTGACCTTGGAAAAGTAAAAATAAAGGACGCATCTAATGGCGAAAACCTCGAAGAGGTGCCAGAAGATGGAGATGTTCATCTTCCCCTTGTAGGAACTCAGTTATCTGCCCGATCATCCATTTTAATTGAAGAGACTCAAGAAGTTAATTTGGGTACTGCTGAAAATCCTAAGTTCACCTATGTAGCTAAATCACTCTCAGAGCAAGAGTATCCAGTCATTGTGCAACTACTCCAAGAGGGAATCATTAACTTTGCTTGGTCATATTTAGACATGCTAGGCTTAGGCCTTGCCTTAGTGGTTCATCATCTAGACGTTCACCCAGATGCCAAACCTGTCAAATAGAAGCTCTGCAAGATGCATCCACAAGTGGCATTATTAGTCAAGGAGTTGGAGAAGTTACTAGATGCAGGTTTTATCAAACCAATTGACTACTCTGAGTGGATCTCCAATATAGTACCAGTTGTCAAACCAAATGGAGACATTCATATTTGCACAGACTTCAAGGATCTTAACAAGGCCTGCCCAAAAGACAACTTCCCTCTGCCTAACATTGACATGTTGGTCGACCTTACAGTAGGACATGAGATGCTATCCCTTATGGATGGCTTCTCTGGTTATAATCAGATTTGAATTGCACCTAAGGACCAACACAAGACCACGTTCACAACACCTTGGGGTACTTTCTATTACAATGTTATGCCCTTTGGTCTCAAAAATGTAGGGGCAACATATCAGAGGGCAATGGAGGTCATCTTCCATGACCTCATCCATATCATCATGGAGGATTATGTCAATGACTTGTTAGGGAAATCCAAAACATGACCTGAACATCCTACCATCCTGAAAAAGATCTTTGAATGGTTAGAGCATTACAAGTTGCGGCTAAATCCAAAGAAGTTTGTCTTTGGGGTTACCTTGAGAAAACTGTTGGGTTTTATAGTCTCCTGAAGGGGTATTGAAGTTGATCCCACCAAGGTGAAGGCTATTCTGGACATGCCACCCCTGTGCAATCTGAAACAGTTAAGAAGCCTCCAAGGGAAGATGCAATCCATCCGTTGGTTCATAGCCCAGCTAGCGGACAAATGTCAGCCATTCACTCATCTCCTAAAGAAAAACTTCACCTTCCGATGGAACCAACAGTGTCAAATAGGTTTCGATAAGATCAAAGAATACTTAGCTCATCCTTCGATCTTGATGCCCCCTATTCCAGGGAAACCCCTCTTGTTGTATATTTCTAGCACTTCAGTCGCGCTGGGGGCATTGTTGGCACAACATGATGAATCATCGAAAGAGAGGGAAATCTACTACATCAGTCAGACATTAGTCAGCTATGAATTAAACTACTCCCCCATGGAAAAGGCCTGCCTCGCACTAGTCTTCAGCACACAGAAATTCTGACATTACATGCTCAGCCATCTAGTCAAATTAATTGATAAAATTGATCCACTGAAGTATTTGTTATCTAGAACCACTCTGACTAGCCACATGGCCAAGTGGGTCATGCTCCTAAGCGAATTTGACATAGAGTATGTGGAGCGGAAATCCATAAAGGGACAGGTCATAGATGATTAGTTGGCCGAGGCACCATTAGTAGATGTTTACTCTCTGGACATTGAATTTCCAGACGAAGAAGTTTACACAGTTACAGAAGCACCAACTTGGACGCTGTATTTTGATGGCTCATACACTCATAATGGATCAGGCGCAGGGATTTTATTAGTTACCCCTCAAGGTGACTACATTCCAAAATCATTCAGGATAGCATTCCCATGTACCAACAACATTGCAGAGTACGAAGCCCTCTTCACCGACCTCCAAATTGCAAAATAGTAGCATATAACTCATTTGAAAGTCTTTGGAGATTCATTATTAGTCATCAAGTAGGTTAATGATGAATTCCTCACAAAGGATGATTACCCTACAAGCGCATGGTGGATGATTTCAAGAAATATTTCACCTTCATACAATTTGACCAAATTCCTCGGGTATAGAATAAAGCAGCAGATGCAATGGCCACTATTGATTCCCTGATTGACATGCCCAAGGACCAGACAGAATATGAGTTCCTTGTTGAACAACTTTTTATCCCAGCGTATGATTGTTTTGAGACTGATATGGTGTGTGATATTGTAGGTCCCACCTCTCCCTGGTACCAGGACATATATACCTATCTCCATGATAATATCATACCCCCAGAACTTACACGTAATCAACACAAATCCTTCATTCATCGCTCTTCTCGATACATCATTGTTGGTGATATGCTTTATCATCGTGGGTATGATGGAATGCTCCTTAGGTGTCTGAGTGAGACCGAAGCCCGCACGACACTAATGGAAGTACATGGTGGTGTTTGTGGAGCTCACTCAAATGGTATGGCCCTGGCCAAAAGGATTCTCTGAGCTGGGTATTATTGGCCTACACTAGAACATGATACTTGTGAATTTGTGAAGTGTCTTCCATGCCAACAACATGCATATTTAATTTACGCTCCAGCACAAGATCTTCAGCCCCTCCTAGCACCGTGGCCCTTCTCTCAATGGGGTTTCGACTTGATTGGCAAGATTTACCCACCATCATATGATGGCCATACATTCATAATCACTTCCATTGAATACTTTAGTAAGTGGGTAGAAGCCATGCTGCTTTCATAGATAACCGGTATTCAGATCTCAAAGTTCATCCTATACCACATTCTCTGCAAATATGGTATCCCATCCACCATCCTTTTCGATAATGGAAAACCCTTCAAAAACCAGGCCATGAAACACCTCTGCGACACCTTTCACATCCAGCATCGTTGGTCAATGCCTTATTACCCCTAGGGTAATGGTCAGGCAAAAGCAACCAACAAGACCCTCATTCGCATCCTAAAAAAGGTTGTCAATAACACCGGTCAAGATTGGTACCTCCATATTCATCCCGCCCTCTAGGCATACCGCACCTCCATCCGCACCCCTACAGGGGCCACTCCCTATTCTTTAGTCTATGGTGCCGAAGCCATCTTGCCAATTGAAGTTGAGATCCCATCGCTGAGAATTTCCCTAAAAAATCTTATCAGTGAGGAGGATACTCGTGTTGCACGGCTTGCACAACTGGAGTTACTTGACGAAAGAAGAATCAAAGCTTATGATCACCTGCAAGCATACCAAAACTGCCTCAAGCGTCACTACAACAAGAAGGTTCGCCCTCAATAGTTTCAAGTGGGTGATCTTTTCCTCAAAGAAAATCAGCGTACTCAGCAAGACAAACAAGAAGGGAAAATTTGAGCCAAACTGGTTGGGGCCTTATATCGTAGCTGCCAAATATGGATATGGTGCATATTGGTTGACTACTCTTGAAGGAGAGCCCATTGATGAACCCATCAACATCATGCATTTGAAGAATTTCTACGCCTAAGTCCACTTGGTAACCCCACCTATTGAAAAATCCAAAAATCCAAAAAAAAAAATTCAAAACAAAAAACAAAAAGAAGAGAAAATCCAAAAATAGTAAAGAGAAATAAGTTCGTCCTATGGTGAAAACCACCTTTTGGTGGCGCTCGGGATAAGTATGGATGGTGAAAACCTAGTAACAGGCGTCATCCATAGAGGGCTTAATCATTATCTACCTAACATCCTAGTTATTCTATGTTTTCATCCACACTATCATCCTCATCCATCCCATCCTTGGCCGCTTGGTATATTCTGATTGAGAATTGGACGACCTGTCTAACCTATCCCCCCATCCTAAGCTTTTTAGTATCCCACTCTAAGCTTATGTCATTCATCTCATCGTCAGTCGGTCTGTGTTGTCATATGGGTTCATCCATCGTATTGATCTTCCTCTGGATCTCATCTTGTCATGCCACCTATCGAACTACGTTGCCCCTGCATTGTCATGTAGGCAAGGATGATCATTTGATCTGCCCCCAGGGTGTTCTGACCATCACGTCTTGGTCATCTATCATTTTCCTTCATCATCCTCTTTCCGCTTTATCCATGGTCTTTTCATGAACTACGAGGGCTCCACACTTTCACGTAGGTAAGGCTAATCTCTTATTAGCTCCCGAGCCCCTTGGTCTATAGGATATGTTAGTCTGTGTCATTGTCTAGCTCGTTGTTCTCAATTAAACTCCCCTTTTATCAAGAGATTTAGTTAATAAAAGAAATCTCTGGCGTCAAACTAGGTCATTCTAGTTTAGTATCCATCATTGGTCTCAACAGGATGCATCCTTCCTAGCAAACCTCATCAATCCCATCCATCACCTTGATCCTATGGCAAAGGACGTTTTGATATTAATTGTGATCTTTTGATGCTTTAGAATTTATTTGTCATTTGAGCTCACTATCAACACTTGTCATGGTTGCCTTGATCCATCATATCATGGTGTGCTTTGACAAGTCAACATAGGGGTTTATCTTGGTCTTTTCTTTGTTGTTGTCTTCTCAGTTGTCCCATGTAGTACCCACCAAGATCCTTGAGGTCTTGTGTTACGTTGGGGCATTCTTGTGTGTTTGTGGTTATCCTAATACCTGGCTCGACCAAGGTCATCATGACCTTGGGGTGTTGGGGTAGCCCTTTTTGTTTGCTATGTTTGTTTCATGCATTGAATGCCAACTTGCCTTGGTCTTATATATCAAGGTATTTGGTATTTTATGCTATAGCAAAAATCAGTGCTCCAAAGATGGTGACTCATATTAGGATTGCATTTCATCTTCTGTTGCATTGCATTCACCCTATGATTTTGGTTGTGCAAATACTTTATCCCGCCCTCTCCCATTCTTCTCAGGATACTAAAGGTTTTTGACAGATGACAAATTACACCCATTTTTCACAACCACTACATACCCATCTCCCATTGTCATGTCAATTCTTATTGACACTTATGACCATGTGTTAATTCCTTTCATCATTAATTCACTATAAATTACAAGAGCATTATTGCATATTAGGTTCCTTCTATTAACCACACATACATCGCCATCTGCATCACAACGCATTAGAACCACACATACATCACCACTTGCATCACAAAGTGTCAGACTCATAATACATCACATCCTGCATATATAAAATACTCACACATAATCCATCACACACATATACATAGATGTCAATAGATCAACTAGGCATCCATACACATAAGTGATCATAGATACAACATGTGCATATATCATATCACCAAGTGAATATTTGCACTAATAAAATCTTCCATATTCCACAAGTATCATATACCCAATCATCCACATAAGCATTTAGTATCATAAACATGTACATAAATAAACCAAAGTATCCATCTACATAAGCCAAAAAATATCATATACATGTGCATACATAAACTGAATTACCCATCACAAAAGGAAACATACTGTATAGTGTCAATAAGGACTATCCCATATCATAATCAAAATAATACAGTGTACATCATATGTCCATCATACATCAAAATCTATCATATATCCATCACATAGCCCTCATACATCATCAAATGAGGTACAAAATCAAGAGATGTAGAGCATCTCTAATTTTTGTCGATAAGTACTACACACTTCACCCTGCATGTGTCAAAAAATAGCATCCTATCACCACCTGAATGAGCTACCCACATCTGATCTCTGTGGTGAATCAGGTACTGATCTCCTACCTGGAGTGACACTTGGTGAATCACTGTAACCTCTGGTCCATGTCCTCAACGACTGAGATGGCACTGACATCTATGGTGCCTGTGGAGTATACTAGAACAGCCGCTGGGTCGGGTCTGGAACTGCATGGTAGTATACGACCATCCAAAATCCTGCCTCCTTTGTATTCTCCTCTCGCTTGGCAACTTGAACCCGAGCGAAATTCCGCTCCTGATGATATCTATCCCGATCTCTCAAGATCAGTCTCCTCTCTCGCTCCCAGGCCTCCTAGGATAGTCGTAACTTTGCCATCTCTACCTGAACCCGATCTCTCGTCTCCTCAGTAGTCACTGCCCTAGCCACTGCAGCGTCCCTCTCCCCCCTGTAATCCCTATGTGTCTGTCCCTATCATAGCACTAGCCTGCGCTGACTGCCACTGCGCCACTGTTGCATCTCGCTCACCCTGCAACACCTACATCTGTATCTCTGCAACATCCCTCTCTCTGTGTGTGGCATGTGCCTGAGCCTCTACTGCATCCCTGTCTCTCTATAGTGCCTATAGTCTTAGCTCGGCAACATCTCGCTCCCGTCGTAGCCCTGACACCTATGATACCGCTACATCCCTCTCTCTCCCAAGAGACTGACCCTCTGACTCTGCCACTAGCCTCTCACTCTCAGCTGCCTGAGCGCGTGCCTGTGCCAAATCCCTGTCTCCCTCTAAGACTTGCACCTGTACCTGTGCCACATCTATCTCTGACTACAACATGCGCATCTCTCTCTGCATCTCCTCCTCCCTCTGCTGCATCAGTCCCATGTCCCCGACTGTCTACTCTAGACAGTCCACTCTGTCTCTAAGCTCAACACGCTCCTGGTGCCAGTCTGCTCTCTCTCCATAATCGATGTAGCTGTCTCTGCAAATCCTCTGTATCCCCAATAGTCCCTATCCTAGTCTATAATGGCTCCTACCCTATCACCCCTCCAACAACCTTTCGTATCACCGCATCTAGCACCAATTGATCTCGCTCCCATCTCACGGCATCTCCCTCCTCATGCTCCCTGGCCACCTCTGCTCGCAACCCCTCAATCTCTGCTCGCAGATCAACTGCCTCATCCTATGCCTCATCTCTCTCTCTCGTCAATCTCCACTCTACATCTGACACTAGTGTGGCCAGGGCTGAATAATCTCACCCTAGGAAAATCATTTATGTAGCTCACTCAGCGCTACCTCTAACCTGACCCACTCTACCTCTGTTTATCATAACCGCTGCTTGCTGAGGCACAATCTCTCTATATTCCCTCTCAGCACTACTGCGGGGTCCTCTCCTCTAGGTGGCACTGTCGATAGTGGTCGGAGTTCGTACACATCCGTGTCAATATCCATGTCTCATGGCTCATACCCCTCGCTCTCCACTGACACCTCCATTGCATCCACGTCTATCACCAAGGAGGATCTATCTCTCCTTGTCACTCTCTCCTCTCTGTTGGCCTCATCCTCACCCTCCTCTTGTCTCTGTCGCTGATACCCTCAAGTGGCCATGTATGCCTCATGTCTCTCCCGCGCTCTGCTGGTCTCAGCCTCCTCCCCTCTCTCCTGTTGTTGACTTTTTGGGGATGCGCATGCCTCCTAGCTCCCCTCTCCCTAGATCTCTACCCCTATCCTACTGTGCTGCAGTCCTATTGGCCTCATCCTCTCCCTCCTCTCCTCCATCGCCTCCAAATCTGTGCTGTCGTCTCCTCCCCTTGGATGCCCTAGTTGGCTCCTCGGCTGCTCCCACTGCCTGCTATCCTCCCCTCGCCTGACCTCCCCTTGCCTGACCTCGAGGTGCCGGTCCCTCTGCCCTTAGCTGTCTCTCATCCTCTGACCCAAACCCTAGTGCTCCCTTAATCAGCACTACTGGGGTAATCTGTGGTGGTGGATGTTGTCTGAACCACTACCGGTATCGATCTGTCATCCTTGCATCCCTCGGTCCCTCCCACCTGTCGGGGTATGGCCTAAACTGTAATGTCTCCAATCCTTCCACACTGCCTCTAGGCTCAACTGAGCCCCCCATGGCCACTCCTGTGACAGTCATCGGAATCTCACTCGCCCTGCGGGAATATCCTACCTCACTTCAAACTACTGTGTCACTCGATCAGTTCTATGTAGCTCCACTATAATCAGAATCCACCCAATAATATAATAGCGCGTGAAGAAGTAACCGCTATGTGCCGCCTCATCATTGCTCCAACCCCTGAAGCACCACAACATATAGGGACGCCACACTATCATCTCCTTCTGCACATCATCCAACTATCTCCTCCACACATCCACATCTCTCACATCTCGATACCGCAGTATCGCTCTTGCCTCTGTCCCCCAACCCCAGGCCACAACCTCTCTGTCATCCTGCACTCCTAATCTGTGCAGGATTGGTCTGGTCACCCTGATGTGCTCCTACGCCAAAACCTGTAGTAGTGTGACATGGGCCACACTCAGCAATCTCTGATAACATACCCGATGCATGTCCCGATATAGTTGTGCCAGCATGCATGTCCCCCACATGAACTCCCCCTCTTGGCCCTTGATAATATGTCGAATCACCTTGACAAATCTAAGGTGTAGGAACCAACCGCTCTGATCTGGCACTAAGATCCCGCTAATTAGTCCTACTAAGTATAACGACAACACCAGTACCCTGCATGACAACATCCTATCCACATCCAACTGACCTCGCTGAACCAGTAGATTGTTACTACTGAAAACAATGTGCATGAACGCATCCAGCGCCTCTCCCTCTGACTAGTACTCGCTAACTGGAAGCCCTGGTATAGGGAGCCTCAGAATCCGCCAAACATCCTCTAAGGTCACTATCATCTCCCCCATCGGTAGATGGAATGTTGATGTCTCTGAGTCCCAACACTCTATCAGCGCTGTCAGCATGGCCCTGTGGGATTTCATCATCGGATAGGACAACATGTGCAATAGTCCTACCTCTGACAGTCTTTGGTGCTCCGCGCCTGTCATCCGTGCCACATCTCTCCAAAACCTGGGACTGTCTCTCTCGCGTCTGTAAACTCTCTACTTTTTGCATCCATCACAAAAGTAGCTTGTAAGTTCTTTTTCCTCATGTCGTCTTGTCCTACGGTTTTTAACCACCCCGCTTTCCCCCGCTTCCTTGGGATTTCCCTTGCCCATTCCCCTTTTCTATCCATGTCTTTTGCACCTCTCTGGTCTTCTCGACTTCGCTTCAGCCCCTTGGGTGGCCCCACCTTGCTCCAGGGCGGGACTCGCCTGAGCTCACGAGCGGACCCACCCCGAGCCCGGGTGGACCCGCCTGAGCTCATGGGCGAAACCGCCCTGAGCCTGGGCGGACCCGCCCGAGCTCGCGGGTGAACTTGCCCTTGCTCGTGGGTAGTCCCACCCACGCCAGCTGAGCAGCGCTCCGTCGAGCTCGGGCGGACTCGCTCAGGTCGGTGGGGCGGCGCTCCGCTTGGCCTAGGCAGACCTACCCGGGCATGAGCGGACTCACCCGCCTAGCTAGGTGGACCCACCCGGGCATGGGCGGACCCACCCCCTTGGCTGGGCGAACCAAGGGGCCAAGAAACCAAAAACCACCTAACTCAAAAACCACCTAAAGGGGCCAAGAAACCAAGAAACCAACCAAAAAAAATCATTTTTTTTTCACTACCCATTTTGCCTCCTGGGACCCCCCACATAACCCATATCCTTGTTTTTTGAAAATATTAGCCAAATTGAACAAAATCACAAAGTGGGGTTTCGGCCTCACTTGACGTGGCACCGCACACTCCTCGAAAAATCGTCGTCTCTCATCCCCCCGGTGAATGATCTCCGAATCGTACTTTGGCATCGTGTCTCCTCCTTGTCTGCTCTCCTCTTCTTCCTCCTCTCCTCACTTGATAGCTATCCAAATGAGGAGAAATAACCCCCTCACTTACCTTTTATAGTTTCTTCCAGCCCTTTTTCACTTTTTAAATGAAAGGATTTTTTTCCTTTTATTTAGCTTTTTTGGGCCTCAACTAATTCCCTCCCCCCTTGTCTTCACAAGGCCGCCATTTCCACATTATAATCCTGTTTTCCTCCATTCAAGTGCCAATGTTCTCAAATTTTCGTGCTCTTTCCATCGACATATACCACTTCATCCTTTCAAGAAGTTGCCCGGGGCCACCTTTTTTGTCCCCATCCCCTTCTCGATGGGGCATACCCTACCATTCTCCCCCAATCTTCCGTCATAAGCCTTCCCTTCTGAGACTAGGGCATTCTCTTTAATTCTCCTCCATTCGGGTAGCTCATAATCTCTCCCATGCTAAGGGAATCTCTTTTCCAAGTCACTTCTTTCATAAAGTCGTCTGTATTTTATTTTTCTTCGAAACCCTATTATTCTAATAGTGTTTCAAAGAGGGGAAAAATGTAGACATCCAAATTTGACCACTTCCATATGGTCAAATTCGTCTTCTTAATCATCCCTTTGCTCTTTTAAAATCATCATCTTTGCTGATATTAATTAAATCATTCATTTAATTAATATTGGGTATCTTGCATAAGGTTTTCCAAAGCATTTAATTTAATAAATACTTTTCCCCTATTTCCTCTCTAAATTAAATAAATGCATCACTTTATTTAATTTAGTCATATTATCTTTTAGAATTTTAAATTTACTTTTAAATTCCCTATTTTCTCTCTCATTGTCACATCTCCAACTTTTGCAAGTTGGTCTCTAATCCCTCTTAGCAATCTAACCCTCTTTCTTAGTCATAATTAATTTATGATTAAGATGTGCACACCCTTAATCATCATTAGGGTCCCATCCTCCATAATTTACCACTTGCTTCTAATGAGTCCTTAATTAGTCTAATCAAATACTTGCACAACCTTAATCACCTAATTAGGTCATCTCTAATCCCCATATCATTTATGGAATGTGTCCTTAGTCAACTTCATTAAAAGCTTTATCTTTTTGAACAAGGCATCTCCACCCCCCATGTGAATTTTTAATTCACATTTAATCCCCCAATGCATTTAAGAGAATTTTAAATTCCTTCTCTCATCCCCATGAGAATATTTGAGGAATTTTTAATTCCCCACTTGTCCTCTCACCCACATGGGGACAAGTACCTCCTTTATGAGGAGATCTTGTCCCAATCCCAAGGTACTATGTACCCTCTCCATGTCATGTACTACCCTTCCACCTCATGTACACTTCACTTTTTTTGAGCCATATCACAAGCCACATGTCAAGATGTGAGGGTTTGTGAGTTCTCAACTCACCTTAGCCCTACATCTTGATCTTGGTGGCTCAATCTTGACTGTCCATTTCTCTAGAGATTTCCAAAATCTCTATAAATACCCCCTATTTTCTCTCATTTAGGGGAGATCATGCATTGTAACCAAACTCTTATAAATTTTTCCTAGAAGCTATACTTAGTCATTTTAATGCTTGCACCCACTTACATCCATCTTCATATCATCATCTAGCTTGCATCCCTTGCCATCTACGGAGCATACAACACCAAAGATTGAAGGTCCAACCAAAGGATCGATTCAACACAAGGTAAAAAGGTTCCATTTGTTGTCTTTATTTTGTGTTGAATCTAACTAGGCTAATCTTGAGGTGTAGGTTGTTTTTAGTGTTATTTTGCACTTTTTTGTTTGCTACTTGTTTTCTAGCACATAGAATCGACCTATCACAGTCCCATCATTATAAATTGTAAAACCTGTGAGAAACCAACAAAAAAATTTACCCTACCCATTTGAGCTTTGGCTCAAAATATTATAGCACGAAGCGAGGATGACTCCATATTCTTTCCCTAACCTGGGTATCAAGGAAATAGCGAACTGCTTGGAAAATTTGGGAATTGGGTCGGTCACTACTGAGCAACTATTGAAAATAAATGCAAAAACAACTTGGTTTTTCCCAACCACGCCATAGTCACCGATGCCATGAAAAATTCATGCAAGATTGCATTATGAAAGAGTTTTCATGATAAGGTTATCAACACTAAGCAAACCGAGCGAACATATTTTCCCTAGGTTATCAACACTAAGCAAACCCAGCGAACATATTTTCCCACAAAACAAAACTTTCATACCACAAACTGGACACAAACTTTCATACCTAACAATGTGTACTTCATTTTCCTCCATAGACTGGATGAAAATAATTTTCCCTAGGTCACCTCAAAATGTCAAGCAATGGAGTTAAGTGAGCATTGGCAACAAACTCTGGCCACAATGAGGTAATTCATTGTTAATTTATAGATTTGTAAATATTTCCATTATTTCTTTGAATTTTACTTTTTAGTGTTTTATTTCTAAATTTGAAAGAAGAAATATAATTATATATATATATGGACATGAGACTGACAAAGATAAAGAGGAATTGGCTTCCATATTGGGGGTAGACACTGTGAACAAATTGGTTAATGTGGACTGGACAACACTTGTCAGATACATAGAAAAACAATCTATTAATGTCCCTCAAACATTGCAAACAAATCAATTGTGTCAATGGGAATCAATTAATTCCCCAACTAGTCCTGGATCGAGCAAAAGATCCAAGAAGAAATCAGTGACAATAAACTCTAAGAATGTGGAATAGGGAGTAGAGACTTCCACTCCTGGGACACAAAGTTCCACCACGCCATGTTATCAATCTTGCATTGGTAGCTACAATACGAAGATAGAATACAAGGTGGTTTCATGGGAAGTCCAAATGACAAATGTTGGGAAAATGTTTGTGAATAGGTTGAAGGAATCATGCCTTCAATGGTTCAAAGACCATCTACATTTTCCATTCTCAAAGATACCCATGCACCTGAAAAAAGCATTTATCTATGACATGGAGACTGATTTTTGAATAGGTTGGTCTATAAAGAAGATAAAGCTACAAATGTCTCAAAATTGCAAGAGATTTCGGTGCAACCAAACAAAGAAGATAAAAAAAATCCCTCCTAAGCTAAGGCAGAAAAACAAGGCCAATGGATGTAAGTGTGAAAGTATGGAGAGAGCGTGTAAAAGCATATAAAAATCTGATGCACGAAGGAAGTCCGGTGAAGAGAGTACGCAGGTATTTGAATTTTCTCATAAGATTATATCAAATTTATTAAACAATATTCAAATTTTATTTGTGCATAGTTAAATTGAATTAGTATATGTTTCAGGACAAGGCTTCCAAGGCTAGGCTTGAGAAACTTCGTGCCACACATCGCAGTGGCCAGAAAGGTTTATAGGCCTTGATCTGTACATTTGTAAGTATATTCAATATGTTAAATAATTTTTTTTTTATTTCCTTGGAAAAAGTAAATGATTGCATATTAATTAGTTTAACTAGTCCATGTGCCATGTTTTGACAGGAGGAGAAATATGGTTGCCATCCAAAGCAATTTGAAAAGAATATGTTACAAAAAAAAGTGGAACGATTTTGTAATCTGGATGGAGAACGAGCTATCAATAGTTGAGTTTCAATAACCTAGTTTGATATTGTTGTGTTAATATGTCAATTTTCATCTCTTGTGTTGAGTTGTTTATTGATGCATAGGATGAGTAAATAGAGCTCAAATCTTATGATTACAAGATGATCGTTTATGTGCATGAATAAATAGTAGAAGGATGTAGATGAACTCAATTTATCTGACTTTATGCCTCTTGGTAGGAATTCCTCTTGAATCTCTAATATCAAGTGCTTGAGACTTCCCTATAGCTTTTACCTTTCGTTTCCACCTTTCCTCTTCACTGTGAGACTCGTCTTTTTTTCCTTATATGCATTTCTAGCTTTGACTTCTAATTTATCCCATGTTTTACCTTCCTCCTCTTCATAATATTCTTCTTCTTCTTTCTCCTCCTCTGAATCCACAAGAGATTCATCTTCTGAACCTTCCTCTTCCTCTTCCTCTTCCTCTTCTACATCAAATGGTTTGTATCCTTCATCTGACTCTTCTGAATTATCAGAATCAAAATCACTAGCTTCCATATTCAAAAATTCCCAACCAACATCTTCAATAAATTTATTTGGATCATCAGTAATACTCTTCAAAATTGGCTGCCAGTTTAAGTTCATTCTGCTTTCATAATACTTTATATCCATAGAGTTAAGCCATCCCTTGATGCCATTAACCAAAGATTGAGGAATGGCATACATGTGGAGTACATCCTGCTTGAAGTTTTTGAAAAAAATAGCCATATCAAATGCCTTTTTCCCAAGTCCTACTCTCTCAAGGTTAACAATCTCAATCTCACTAATAGCGATTACTAAGAAAGGTAATTCCACCAACTCTACCAAACAGTTTACCATAGGAACAATAAAATCAGAGGCTTGAAAAGGAACTACATGAAAACCAAGCTCTCTAAATGGTATATCAAACTCTAGTTCAAAATATTTTAGATGAGGCTGCTCCCATATAAGCTCTCTTACTCGCTTTGACAAATCCTTGAAACTCTGTATTGATTTTAATTTTCTTGTCCCTCTCTTGTTGTTCCTCAATTTCATCAAGATCGTACATTAACCTTCTTTCCCCTCCTAAAGTTTGGACCACATCCATTATCTCCACATAAAACTAGACATCCTTGGTCTTCTTGGTTCCCACGCCATGATATGGTTATGCAAATGAAAATGAAGCAAAGTAATCATCTCCTTCTCTATTGGCTGGAAGAATGCATGCTTAATGTTTTGATACATGATATCAACTCTCTCTTCTACTCTCATGGTTGAATACCGAAATCTAGTATGGTGGGCCTCCAGAGTTCTAGTCATTTTTCTTCCTCTTCCACCAAATGTTGGCCTGATCCACACATATGCCAGCTTAATTGGAATTTTTTTTGAAAGCTGAAGTTTTTGTTGAGTCACCAATGTAGCTCTCTCTTCCTTTTCAGACTCTTTCATTGCTATAGATCATCTCTGGGATTTAATCATCTATACTAGATAGTTGATGTGCTTTGAATCCTTGCATCTAAAGGAAATTTCCTTAACATAAATATTGCCAGGGAATTTAAATGTTTCCATTGTAGTTGGAATTAAATCCGGTACTTGCAACATTGAAAATTATCCTTATATAAGAATTCCCTCCATCTTGTTGATTGGCTTGTAACACTCTTGATGGTGGCTACATGAAATCTGATTCTAATTCCTCTTCTACATCAGAGGGTTTGTATCCTTGATCTGACTCTTCTGAATTATCAGAATCAGAATCACTAGCTTCCATATTCAAAAATTCCCAACCAACATCTTCAATAAATTTATCTGGATCATTAGTAATACTCTTCAAAATTGGCCACCAGTTCAAGTTCATTTTGCTTTCATAATACTTTATATCCATGGAGTTCAGCCATCCCTTGATGCCATCAAGCAAAGATTGAGGAATGGCATCAATGCAGAGTACAACTTTCTTGAAGTCTTTGAAAATAATAGCCATATCAAATGCCTTTTTTCCCAAGTCATACTCTCTCAAGGTTAAAAATCTCAATCTCACAAATAGCGATTACTAAGAAAGGTAATTCCACCAACTCTACCAAATAGCTTACTGTAGGAACAATAAAAGAAGAGGCTTTGAAAGGAACTCCATGAAAACCAAGCTCTCTAAATGGTATATCAAACTCTAGTTCAAAATATTTTAGATGAGGCTGCTCCCATATAAGCTCTCTTACTCGCTTTGACAAATCCTTGAAACTCTGTATTGATTTTATTTTTCTTGTTCCTCTCTTGTTGTTCTTCTTGAATTTCATCAGGATCATACATTGACCTTCTTTCCCCTCCTAAAGTTTGGACCACATCCATAACCTCCACATAAAATTGGACATCCTTGGTCTTCTTGGTTCCCATGCCATGGTATGGTTATGCAAATGAAAAGGAATCAAAGTAATCATCTCCTTCTCTGCTGGCTGGAAGAATGCATGCTTAATTTTTTGATACATGATATCAGCTCTCTCTTCTACTCTCATGGTTGAATATTGAAATCTAGTATGGCGGGCCTCCAGAGTTCCAGTCATCTTTCTTCCTCTTCCACCAAATGCTGGCCTGATCCACACATTTGCCAACCTAATTGGATTTTTTTTTGAAAGTCAAAGTTTCTCTTGAGTCACCAATGTAGCTCTCTCTTCCTTTTCAGACTCTTTCATTTCTACAGTTCGTCTTTGGGATTTAATCATTTGTACCACATGGTTGATGTGCTTTGAATCCTTGCATCTAAACGAAATTTCCTTAACATAAATACTGCTAGGGAATTTCAATGTTGCCATTGTAGTTGGCATTAAAGCCAATACTTGCAACATTGAAAATTTTCCTTATATAAGAATTCCCTCCATCTTGTTACTTGGCTTGTAACACTCTTGATGGTGGCTACATGAAATTTGATTCTGATTCCTCTTCTACATCAGAGGGTTCATATCCTTGATTTGACTCTTCTGAATTATCAGAATCAGAATCACTAGCTTCCATATTCAAAAATTCCCAACCAACATCTTCAATAAATCTATCTAGATCATCAGTAATACTCTTCAAAATTGGCCGCCAGTTCAAGTTCATTATGCTTTCATAATACTTTGTATCCATGGAGTTCAACCATCCCTTGATGCCATCAAGGGAAGATTGAGGAATGGTGTCAATGCGGAGTACATCCCGCTTGAAGTATTTGAAAATAATAGCCATATCAAATTCCTTTTGCCCAAGTCATACTCTCTCAAGGTTAACAATCTCAATCTCACTAATAGCAATTACTAAGAAAGGTAATTCCACCAACTCTACCAAATAGTTTACCGTAGGAACAATAAAAAAAGAGGATTTGAAAGGAACTCCATGAAAACAAAGCTCTCTAAATGGTATGTCAAAATCTAGTTCAAAATATTTTAGATGAGGCTGCTCCCATATAAGCTCTCTTACTCGCTTTGACAAATCTTTGAAACTCTGTATTGATTTTATTTTTCCTATCCCTCTCTTGTTGTTCTTCCTCAATTTCATCAGGATCATACATTGACCTTCTTTCCCCTCCTAAATTTTGGACCACATCCATTACCTCCACATAAAACTGGACATCCTTTGTCTTCTTGGTTCCCACGCCATGATATGGTTATGCAAATGAAAATGAAGCAAAGTAATAATCTCCTTCTCCGTTGTCTGGAAGAATGCATGCTTAAGGTTTTGATACATGATATCAGCTCTCTCTTCTGCTCTCATGGTTGAATACCGAAATACAGTATGGTGGGCCTCCAGAGTTCTAGTTATCTTTCTTCCTCTTCCACCAAATGCTAGCCTGATCCACATGTCTACTAGCCTAATTGGATTTGTTTTTGAAAGCTGAAGTTTCTGCTAAGTCACCAATGTAGCTCTCTTTTCCTTTTCAGACTCTTTCATTGCTACAGATCATCTCTAAGATTTAATCATCTGTACCACATGGTTGATGTGCTTTGAATCCTTGCATCTAAACGAAATTTCCTTAACATAAATACTGCTAGGAGATTTAAATGTTTCCATTTTAGTTGGCATTAAATCTGGTACCTGCAACATTGAAAATTATCCTTATATAAGAATTCCCTCCATCTCGTTGGCTTGTAACACTCTTGATGGTGACTACATGAAATCTGATTCTGATTCCTCTTCTACATCAAAGGGATCATAATCTTGATTTGACTCTTCTAAATTATCAGAATCAGAATCACTAGCTTCCATATTCAAAAATTCCCAACCACCATCTTCAAAAAATTTATCTAGATCATCAGTAATACTCTTCAAAATTGGCTGCCAATTCAAGTTCATTCTGCTTTCATAATACTTTATATCCATGGAGTTCAACCATTCCTTGATTCCATCAAGTGAAGATTGAGGAATGGCGTCAATGTGGAGTACATCCCGCTTGAAGTCTTTGAAAATAATAGCCATATCAAATTCCTTTTTCCCAAGTCATACTCTCTCAAGGTTAACAATCTCAATCTCAAGTTTTAAATAGGGAATTTTAAATTTTATTATGGTATGTGCACTTTGATATGATGTAATATGATTATGGTTTCATCTCATATGTTGTAATATTAGATATATAATAGAAAAATAAATTATTGCATGAAATAAATAATAAATTTTCATTTGATTTTTTTTTCTTTTGCAGAACACGGGTCTTCTAGAAGATCAAGATGATCCTCAACATGATATAGATCCACAAAATATTGGTTTTTCCTGTATAGATCACATGCTAGAGGATGAAGATGACGTAGATATGGAAGACACCGAGGCCGATGACAATGATGATGACGATGATGACGACGACGACGACGACGATGACGATGATGATGATGATCACGATGGTGATGATGATGATGAGGCAGTTGGTGATAGTAACCAGTGACATTCATGATCATATAGGCTGCATCATGGATCATTGCTGATATATCATTATGATGACTCTTTTCATGGTTACTATCATATGTATCATTTTCACAGCCTACAACACTATATTATTGATTTGTATCATATTGACACATGTATCATTTTCAATTTTTCACTATATCATTTGGACATGTATCATCTTGACTTGTATCAGTTTGAGTAACATAATTTATCAATTTTATTTATATCATTTGTACATGTATCATTTTCACTTATGTCAACTGTTGGACATGTATCATTTTGACATGTTTTTGATGTACTGGCATATTTGACTTTCACTTGTTTTAGTTATATATGATGATGATCTTATTAGTATTGACTTGCCAATTTATATATATTAAAAGTGGTCGATGATTTTTGGATGGATATTTATTACATATGATTATTTTAATTTACTGCTCAGGATGGATGTTGTCAAATTCAATTAAATTATAGATATTTGACTCACTTTTTTTAATTATAGATGATGATCATGTTACAATAATAGTTCACCTGGTGATGAAAGGTAAAATTAATGCTTGGAACCTCTAGAACGTAATTGAAAGTTTTGTGGTGAGCCACATTAAAAGAGGTGGTAATGTGGAAGTGGATGTCTTTATCTAAATGGGCTTTAAATTTTGGTGAAATGGGGAAATTTAGGTTAGAGGATTTTAGAGGTGTTAAGTTAGTGGACAATGCCTTAAATGAACAAGGTGGCGAAGCGAGTGAAGTAGGTTTGACATGACAAGTGAAGGCAAGGGTGGCGGGCACTGGTGAAGTAGTACTTCATTAATAGAAAGTGTGGGAAACCCAAGATGGTGTTAAATGCAAGCCCTCAATTAAGATGTGTTAATTGCATTTGGAAAGGATTGAGAAAAAATCTGCAACAAAATTTGGTGGTGGCGGAACTAGTTGTCAAGAGAAATGGAAGCCAATTTCACCTTCCAGTCACGAAGATCTTTGGACCCGTTTTATGGAGAGGCATCCAGAAAATGACTGGAGGGCCTTTTCCTTGTTGAAAATGAGTGGCTAGTGTAGTGTGCAAAAATGATTTATGGTAGGGATTTCGGCTCTTTGAAACATAGATACCGAACCAACATGGATGTTTACTCCTTAATTGCAGCGTGGGGCTAGGATTTAGGTGAACCAGTGGAAATAGTGAGGATGGTGATGCAAAAAATTGTGCATGAAGATTTTCTAGTAGGCATGGAGTCCATTCTCGAATGGGCGGTTCTAGGTGTAGGTTTAGATTATTCTGAAGGACTGGTAGATGATGAAATTGAGGAGCTCTATGGGAGACCAGTGCACAAACCCTTTATTCGTTGGCCCGAAGGAAAATACAAAGCTTGTTGCCGTGAGGAAGCGCATTTGGGATGGAAAGCGCTCAAACTCTTCATCAAACAAGTGAAAAGGAAGCACCAGAAGAAGTTGGGGAAGCGGTGGAAGAAGAAGCCTCTGGAGGAGATAGCTAAGCATCTGTTGGGTCTGGGTGGAGCTCGTTAAGACTGGTCATGTTTTTCTGTGTTTGATTTTGAATTCTCCCTCCGCTTTTGTTGTATTAAAGCATGTAACTCTGAACATTGTTAATGGTGGTTATTTTTTGTAAGGATTTTACTAGTAAACAGTTACGAGGTTTATTTAATTTTTTACTCTACACGTTAAGGTGCCTCTAGCTTTTGTCGTTTGTTGTGGAATTTTGGTGGGTAATGACACTGAACAATAGATGTATTTTTTTTATCTTTACAAGCAATACAAAATTTTTGTGAGTAATTTTCTTGTTATTTAATCATATGAGTTAAATAATTAAATTACTTAGTCTATAATCATTTGAGTTATTTAAGAGGCACGATATATTTAACTAATTAAATTGAAATTATTTAAGAGGCACCATATATTTAACTAATTAAATTGAAATAAAACATATTAAATTAATAAAAGGAAGCAAAACAAGAAGCATTTTTAGAAGCAAAAAAGGAAGCAACAATGGAAGCCAAATTAGAAGCAATCTTGGAAGAAAAATTGGAAGAAAAAATGGAAGAAAAATTGGAAGCAAAATTGGAAGCACAATTGGAAGAAAACTTGGAAGCAAAACTGGAAGCAAAAGGGGAAACAAAACTGGAAACAAAAGGGGAAGAAAAACTGGAAGCAAAAGGGGAAGCAAAACTAGAAGCAAAATCGGAAGCAAAACTGGAAGCAAAATTGGAAGCAAAAGGGGAAGCAAAACTGGAAGCAAAAGGGGAAGCAAAATTGGAAGCAAAACCATAAGCAAAACTGGAAGCAAAATTGGAAGCAAAACTAGAAGTAAAACTAGAAGCAAAACTGGAAGCAAAACTGTAAGCAAAACCGGAAGCAAAACCAAAAGCAAAACTAGAAGCAAAAATGAGAGTAGACATAGAAGCAAAATTGGAAGCCTAATTGGGTGCCAGAGGTTCCTTAAGGTTGGTTGGTCGAGGGTGAGCGACTTTAAGTCCTTATCGTCTCGTGGTCAGTTGGAGGTGGTGAGATGGAAGAACCTTGAGTAGTGGCATGTTGTTCGTATGGAGGAGGAGTATGTTGAGCTTTAGAATATCCTTGTTAGTAGATGTTCTAGTTCCCTCCAGGATGGGGATGTTTTGGCTTGGTATCCTAATCCTAAGGGTGTCTATACTATTACTTATGGATATTAGGTGTTGTTATCCCATAGGGTGGATGGAGTGGAGGTTCATTAGTGGAAGAATGTGTGGAACAAGTTCTCTTGGCCAAAGTGCAATTCCTTTAATTGGACTTTGGCGTGGAATAGATGCTTGAATTGGGATAATATTAGGAAGAGGGGGTTCCAGGGCCCTTCTATCTATGTTTTGTGTGAGGCTGGAGAGGAGGATTCTTCTCACTTGTTTTTCTGTTGTCCCTTTGCTTTGCAACTTTGGAATTCTGGGTGGGGTGTTTGGAAAAGCCCTTGTGTTCATGCTTCCTCCCTAGTGGATTTTTGGAGTATCTTGGGTAGGCCTCCTGCTTTTGCTTCTTTCTTGCAGGATGTGTGGTATGTTCGACCTACCTTCATACTATGGTAGATCTCGTTGGAATAGAATCATAGAATTTTTTCATGGTGAAAAGATGTTGGTACAACAAGTTTGACAAATAATTTTGGGTATGATTTAGGAGACTATGGAGGCTAAGTGTGAAGTGGTGTTCCCTTTGGAGAAAGGGGATGCTAAGATGGTGGATAGACTGGGGATTCAGGGATTGTCTTTGGCATTTTCTTGTGTCGGGAGAGGAAGGAGGATGAAAAATAAAGTTCAAAGGGTTGGAAGATGGATGCCCCCTCCAATTGGAATTTTGAAGATCAATACTGATGGTTCCTCAAGAGGCAATCCTGGGCATGTTGGGATTGGTGGTGTTGGAAGGGATTTTTTGGGCTCGGTGATTTTCTTCGTTTCTGCTCATGAAGGGATGTTGATTGTCAACCATATGGAAGGTTTGTTGATCCTCTACGCTTTGGAAAGGGCTTATGCTTTGGGGTGGCACAAGGTTATTTTTGAATTTGATTCATAGGTTTTAGTTAATTTTCTTAATGAATGGAAGGTGTTTGATGTTAGTTGGCAGCTGGCTATGATGATGTAGTAGGTCCTACAAATTAGCTCTTTGATGGAGTTGGTGTCTTTCGTCCATATTCTGAGGGAGTGGAATAGGGCGGCAGATTGTTTGGCCAAGTGGGCTTCTAAGCATATAGGTGGTTGGAAGGTTGATGAGTGGGAGCAAGTTTCCCTTGAGCTCCATCATGACTTGGAGAGGATTCTTGCCGAAGATGAAACTAGTTAAGGCCTAGGTTGATGTTGGTTCATGCTTTTTTTGGTTTTTTCTTGCTAGCTCCTAGGGATTTGGCCCTTTGATTTTATGTAATGCTCTTTCTTTATTTTCAATAAAGGTTTTACCCCTTTGTTTTTTTTTAAAAGATACATAATGGGCCTAATAAAGGTTCACAATCAAATAAATATAAAAGTAATATAATAGCGTGACTTCTAAATCCTTGAATCTAGTAGTTTATCATTGGCCTAATTCTAATGACAACCCCAAAAAGGTTGTGATGGCTTGACCAAACCAAACCAATTACTCTGAAAAAACTTCAAATGGATTAGTAGACCCATTAATCTAGAGCTTCACTCCTTGGGAGTGTTTTATCCTCAAGATATTTGGTGGTTTAAACATATTCTCCACTCAATGGTGATAGAATTCACATAGTCCTGGAGAGGTGGAAGAAGGAGAGTATGTAACTAAGAAGTGACAAATAAATTTAAAGAGTTTTCTCTAGAAAACTAGAGTTGAATTATGTGGAATAAGGCTTTTGCATTCCAAGGGTTAGCCTTGAATGTAATGTCATTAAAATATAATTCTTCATAAATTGTGTCTCATGGAATGCCAAGGGTCGAACAGACCAAAACTACAAGTGCATTATACATAGATTTTACTATAAATTAACACTTCAAACATTCTTTGTCTTTAGGTTATCAAGGTTTTTATTTTTCTACTATTAGGTCATATGCCAAGTCATATGGATACTTAGAATTTGTTGCAATAATAATATTTAGGAAGGATAAGAAGGTATGGTAACTTTAGTGGATACAAATTCAAACTCTCACTATGTTATGTATGGTTGTGAAGTTTGGCTTCTTGATCATTTTTAATATTGATAATACATATTTTTACATTATTAATATATATTCGTCAAATGATGTAATTGATAGGTTAATTATTTGGTAGCAACTTATATATGAATTTATTGAGGCCTAGTGGATCTTTAATAGTGAATTCAATATGGTTGAAGTGGCATCAAAAAAGAAAGGCCACCTACTTATGAGATGGAAACCTAGTGAAAGGTAGATGTGGTTATACATTTACAAAAAAATAGACCTTTATGATCCTAATCTTGACCATTGTAGCACATATTCTATGTGTACATATGGTATGATTTACATTAATTCTAGTAAAGAGAAAATATGACTTGACCATATTATGATTTTGGAGCAATGATACCTCTGCTTTGAAAACTTCTCTATTGGTTGAATCCTTTTTGGATTATGTGTTTTCTAATGGCTCTATTCTATTTATATGTAGAACAACTTTTTTATAAACGAAAAATTAAGATTTATTTTCTAAACATTGCACTACTTTATCACAATCCCATGTAGGTTCACATATGACATGTCTAGAATCTTGTGCCACATTTAAAAAGTGGTATAAGTTGGATTGCTTCGTGGGCCGGTGCTATCATTCATGCTACACATTTTTTGAGAATTTATGACCACTATCTAGTAAGGATATCTAACATGTCCTATATTGTCGTGTTTTAGGAGCTTAGTTGAATTTATTCTCAACTTGAAGTGACAAATTTTCATTAAAAATATGTAAGTTTAGTTAGACAAGTTACACCACTAGTGGCAAGTGGTTGATGATTACTCCAACTAGGGAGCTCAAATAATAGATATAATACAATAATAAATAATTGGTAATAGTCTCTCTAAGGTTTTTTCTCAAACTTACCAAGCACACATTTATGCTGAAAAATTCAAACTTTAAAAATGATAGCAAACATACTTCCAAAATTCTTGAGTTTCTAATTATTATTTTTCAATGTTATAAGAATGTTTTCAAATCTCAAGATCCTTCATTTGAGTAGGAATAACCTCTCAAATTTCAAGACTCATCATCTTTCCATAACATAGATCATATGTTGTGACAAAATCCTCTCCTACAAGAATGTATAATTTGTAGTTTGTGGCAAGACCGATGATAAAGCTCTTAAGGTCATGATGGTTTTCCTTATATGAATTCCATAAAACTCTTTTGGAAGATGTTGATCATTATTTGAATAGAGTTTACCTTCAAGCCTTTGGTTCCAACACATTAGGTTCTACCATCAATAATGGAAATGGTAATATATACTTAAATCTAGGGATCCAAGATTGATTTGTAATTGGAGGCCCATCCCATTATTGATTGTATCTTTCGATATTAATACCAAGGCTCTTATCTCTATATTATGAATCTCCTCCCTCTAGGTCTCCAACTAGAGAAAACTAGTTGTATATAGGAAAATATATTTTAGATAATTTTATTGATGTCTAGAAGGTGTGGAATAGGGAAACAAATATAACAAAAATGTGACATTTATCAAGATTCAATTTGTGAAATTTGATGATATAATTGAATGAATTTCATCCTTTTCATGCTTAGAGGTCTTAAATTTTGCTCCAAGCTTAAATAGCCAATTTAAATGTAGTTCTTAGATTCCTATATTTTCCTCACTATTAATGACAATAGTGACATATATTCTAAATAGTTCTCCCTCTTTGGATCCATTTATTAGGGATTCCATCTTGTACCTTCATTGTATGTGTTGGTTATTGAAGAATTTAACTATCTTATTTCCAACACCATATTTTATTTATGAATTAATGGGATTCCCCTTTCTAGCTATAATTCCCAATAGTTGGTCATTGACCATTTTGCAATGACTCATTCCTCACTTTCCGTAAGGATGAAGATAACATTAAACATGATTTTAAGTCTCTTGAAAGCATTTTCTTAGCTTCCATTCTTAATCTTCAATGGAGTAGAACACAATATTACAAGAAATCCTTCTCTCTACCACTAGATTGGATTAATTATTTAAGTTGAAAGCTGATTGACCATGGGAATTTTTTTAATTTGTTGGGGATCTCCTTTGATTTTTATGCTTATAGTCTATAATATGGAAATGGGTCATTTATAAAATGGAAAAGAAGTTTGCATACTAGATTAATAAGCTTCAATTTTTATTTAGTGAGTTACATATATGCTTTGAAGTGCTTGTATTCAAGAATGTATTTCAATCCTATCGGGTGCCTTTCAAGCCTTCAAACTACAAGGTCAAAAATGTTCTACAAGATTTCCATTGGGTAATTCAAATTATAATAAATAATTTTGTAGAGTTGCATAAAATATCTATTGTACCACTAAATAATTTAGAGGATTAGGAATTATGATGTGAATAGATAGAGAATCATACTTTTCACTAAGGGGATTTCCAAATCTTAAAATGAAAACTAATATTAGAAAGTATAGTTGTAGAAGTGTATTGCATATATAATTCTCTATATGGGAGAACTTAATAGAATGACCTTGGTTTTAATTCATTTATGATCTCTCCTATTCTCATCAAGTTAAAAAATGTATTTGGAAATCCAAGGAAGTCATAAAACCATGGCTAATATGGAATGGGGATTGATCTTTTGTATTGGGATATCCATAAACCATTAATCCTTATGGTGGTCTCCCACTATTTTTTTCAATATAATCTATTGGTTGAGATTTCTTTAATGCACTCTATAAATTCTTTCAAAAGAGGAGATATAAATTTCCAATATTTTAATTCCAAGGTCAATTTCACTTAGCTCTCATGACCACAAGCTAAATATAGACTTAGTTTACCTTGCAAAAAAGAAACCTTCAAAATGATAATTAAGGATATGCCTTTACATAACTTGGAAAAAATGATTGTGTTCTCTACTATGCCTTTGGTAGAATGATAGAGGATAGAGATGAGTTTAATTGTATTTACCTATGGTTCATAAATTAATTATAAATGGTCTTTTTCCTCTCCAATTTTTTTTTGGAACAAACACTTCCAAATGGTTTGAAAGTGATTATGGAGAACAAGATTACACATTTCACAAGGTGTTGTATTACTTTACCAAGATATTCATATTGAAAACCATATTATGCATCTTAGTGTTATAACCCAAGATGCTTATTTTGTGTGCAACTTGAATTATTTTTGGTTTTTCACTCATGTACACATGGTATTGTAGTGGATTCATGATTTTTTAAATATCTTTTCCTAGAGACAATCTATTTGGAACAAGTCAATGTTTTCAAGCAATGGATTCAATGTTTTCACCAAAGTCTCCTAGATATGGAATGATTTCATAATAGAGATTATTTTCTATATATAGAAAGATATAAATCCTATGAAATATTCACTAATTTGTTGTTGTTTTCATTCTTTATTCGCTCCAATTAATTTATGTTTTCTAAAGTGATCATGTACATTAATTTTTTTTCCAATAAAGTTTCCCTTAAGGTTCAACATCTTTAGACCCTTTTGGATCATTAGGGAATTCCCCCATACTTTTCCTAAGATTCCATCCTCTTCAAATCCTTGTGATAGATCTTGTAGTTAGGTAACTTTATTGCATTTCTTATGATAATGTAATCCTAAATAATATTCCTATTTTAATTTATAACCCTATATATATATATATATATATTTTTTATAGTTGCTCCTACCACATTTCCTATTAAAATTTCCTCTTTTTTAACATATATTAAGAAGCTATTTTGTAATGACATTTTTATATTATAACCCTGTAGAGAAGGGGCATTCACTACTCATGAGTTCTCTTCATTCAGAGAGCCTCATAGGGTGAACTACCCTAAACTACCTCAAGGAACAACGACGAGAGTTTTAGAATCTGAAAGAGTAGGTCACAAAGGTTTTCTAGACAAACTATCAAGCTCTTGACCAAAGGACGACAACACAAAATATGAATGATAGAGTAGAGCGTTGGCATCCTAGAGGTGTGTTGGCATCTCGTACGGACCAGAGAATGAGTTTATCATAGGAAAACAATAGAATGACTATTTCTACTCCAATTGTTAAGAATTTACAGAATGTGATAAAGAAACAAAATGTAATAGGACTAAAATGACATAAAGTAGAAATGATAAAGATAAGGAGAAGAAAGGAAAGAAGATACTCACAACCACACAAGTGATGAAGCCTCCAACATGTGAATTTCTTCAATACCTGCATGCATGATATCTAGAGAGAATGTTGGGGCTGTATAGGGGTTTTCCTCAGTCAAACCCTCGTTTTGGTGTTCCCACCTCCATGGAAAACCAGATAGAAAGAGAGTGTGTAATCAAAATGGAAAGAACACGTGGTGAAATTAAAACCCGCTTCAGGAGTAGAACCCACACCACCAAGTAGGAGTGATAAAAAAAATCCCCGCTCAAGGGAGGAGAACTTGTATCACAAAAGAGGTGATAATAGTAATCCCTGCTCGAGGAGGAGAACCTGTATCATGAAGTAAAAATGCAATAGAGAGGAGATATGGAGTCCCAAGATGCTCACAAGTATGAGATAAGGGATATTAAGCTGCAAGGGCCAAATAAGCTACAAAGAGATAGGGAAAGAACAAAAGAGATGGCTACTAGAGCCAAGAGAGCTTGAAAGAGTGCTATAAAAGCTTGCGAGCTTGAGGCTACTGTAACAAATAAGAGAGTTGTGCAAGAAAGAGAAAGATGGTATAATGCTTGAGAGAGAAGCTAAGAAACAAGAGAAAAGCTAGAAGTAGAAGAGGAATGAGCTAGAAGAAGTTAGAGAGCCAAAATGGATTGAAAAGACTACTCTTAAGGAGGGAAAAGAAGCTTCTTCAACCATTACAAGGCATCCCAAGCCATTACCATCAACAAAAGGTGAAGAAAAGTGGAAAGCATGCTCAAAGACAACTATTTGAGCATTGAAACATTGCAAGATGCTAACATGTCATGAAGACATCCGTGTGACACACTAGTGTCCAGACACGTCACACTACAAAATGACGCAAATGAGAAAAGCACAAAGTTCGATGCAAAGATGATGTGCAAGGGTAGTTGCTAAAAAGGGCTGTTGGAGCATCCTAAGGGGGAAAAAGGATGATGTAGGGGTTAAAATGAGCCTACACAAGATGCTAAAGGAGTGGACACTAAAGCAGACACAAGAATGTATGTGAAATTGCAAGGGGTGCAATTTTATGACTATACTTTTTGCCACCACTTTAGCAGGCATATGAATCTACACTAATATGCATGCTAAAGGAAATCTACTAAACATAAATAACATCATATGCAAAAAGGATACTGTAGAGGAAACAAATAACTCTTCAAACCATGAAAGCATGCCCCATACTAAAGACCTACAAAACCAATGTGTTAGACAAGAAAAACTTGCACCAGACAACAATGTTAGAACATAAAAAGTAAAGGATTTGATTCAACAAAGTGAAAGAGACCTCGATGTAGAAGGTTGTCTTAGTACCATGCGTCGTCCCCAAATAATACATAGAAGAATTCTAAAATGAAGAGAGGAAGGGTATATACACAGGATGAAGAAGATGAAGATCTTCGATCTAGTATATACAAAAGAGAAGAGAAGAGAATTTAAGAATGTAAGCACCTCACAGACTCATAGACTACAAGGAAGGTGTCCTCCAAGATCTCTCACATGAAGGAAACCTAGAAAAGTAAGTGCCTTACATGCCTGTAGACCTACAAGGAAGGTGTCCTCCAAGATCTCTCACATGAAGGATATCGAGAAAAATGCATTACAGACCCACAGACCTGCAAAGAAGGTGTCCTCTAAGATATATCACATGGAGAAAAATGAGAAAGGAACCTTATAGACCCACAGATCTACAAGGGAGCGACCCCAAAGATCTCTCGCATGGAGGAAACTAGGAAAGTGCCCTACAGATCCGCAAACCTACAGGGAAGGTGTCCTTCAAGATATATCACATGAAGGAAACCCAAGAAAGTGCCCTATAGACCCGCAAACCTGCAAGGAGGTATCCCCCAAGATCTCTCACATGGAGGAAACCAAAGGAAAGGGGACTCCGTAGAGTTGGAAAGCGGCTTATAGGTGCACCTGCAAAGCGAAAGTGACCACGCAGGAAAGTAAGCAGACAGTCATGCAGACCATCAACAAATTGGAAGGATTTCAAAGGGGTCCCTTGGGAACCCTTTAAAATAAGAGGGGTCCACTCAAGGGATGCACTATTTGAAAAGCGAGGTCTAGTCAGGTTGCCCCCAAGCTAGATGCTAATGATTTCATTTGAGATAAATACTTTTAAAGGGGGTCCCTTAGGAACCCTTCAAAAGAAATAGGGGTCCACTCAAGGGATGCTTCATTTGAAAGACAAAGAGAAAAGAGAAGGTCCTTTAAGAAGGACACACATCTCCAAAACAAGTCATCACTGCCCCCAACATATAGGGGAGGAGAACCATGCAAGATACTTAGAACATGTAGGATAGAGGTGAACCTCGATATCACTTGTCATTTGAAGAAAAGGTGGGTGTATCAATCAAACGGGAGTTTGATGACACCAAAATCACAAAATTGTTGTATTCTATCCTTCAAGGCCTTACATTCACCAGTGGAATGGCCAAGCACTTGATGGTATGCACAAAAATAATGTTTTTCCTTATCATGTTCATAAATTTTTTTACGCATAGGAGAAGGAAGAGTAATCAAGTTGGCTTTGAGAAGCCTCAACAAGATATGCTCTTTCTCGGATAAGAAATGAGGAGTAGGAAGCAACCCTTTCTCTTGTGGAGAAAGGTTTGACTGCCTACAAGAAGAAGGTGCGGAGGTAGTAGACAATGGAGAATCTACATGGAGAGTATTATTTCGGAAAAGGGGATCATACTCCTCTACGAGATCAACATCATATTTCCTAATAGGATTAACAACACTAACCTCCTTAATAAAAATTTGATAATCTTCCTCAGAAGGAGGATCAATACTAAGAACATTACAATTTTCATTCACCTTACCCTATGATACAAAAGAGTAGTCATCTTTGATAGCGGGTGTGGATGATGTCATCAGAAGGTCTGAGTGGATTGAGAAAAATTTATATTCTCTGGTGAAGGATTCTATAAAGTCTAAAGAACCCCAATTATCACCAAGACATGCATTTCTTTGAGAAGTAGAAAGAGTAGACTTGAGATTTCTAGCTTCAAAAGGATCTTCCTTAGGGACATCTTTCTCAAGAGTATCCTTTGTAGTAGGTATTGCTGGAGTAAACATCATCACATTGGAAGATACTAAAGGGATAAGAGTAGGAACAATCGAAGCCTGACCAACAATTGCTATTTCACATAAGTGCATAGCATCAGGGTCAGCCTTGACTGTGACTACTCGATTGTTAGCAATGAACTTAATGGATTTATGCAAGGTAGACATGATTGCACCCATAGCATGAATCCATAGTCTACCAAGAAGAAGGTTATATGGTAATTTTTCTGACATAACATATACAAGGGTGGGTACAGTAATGGGTCCCAACCTCAAAGGAAAGAATATCATGCCTAGGGATTGTCGACCAACATTATCGAACCCAAAAATGATAACAAAAGAATAATTAAGAGAAGATGGAACAATATTAATCTTAGGAAATAGATCAATGCTACATACATTGAGCGTCGAACCAACATCAATGAGAGTACGTCTAATACCAATTTTATTAATGTTAACTATAATCATTAGAGGGTATGCTTGCTTCTGTACTTCTAAAGGAAAGAGCTCCTATGGATAGAATGTAATATTCAATGAATATGCACAAATATAAGCCATCAACACATCAACATCTACCGACCTTGCAGAAGAAGGAAAGAGGATATTTTGCAAAGCTTCCTAAAGCATACCTTGATAAATCGGAGTAGACTGAATAAAGTTCCACAGTGAGATCTTAGCCAAAGTAACTTGAGGTTTCTCGACAAGATCACAATCATTGGGTGCTTTAGTTGTAGGTTTAGATGTTGAAGGAAGACTTGGTTGTTTATTCATTCTATTCTCATAAGTATGCGCTACCTCTCTATAAGAGGGAGCCTTAGAAACATTAGAAGAATCATTATCAAATGGAAGACCATCAATAGAAAAAATCCTTTTGGGAGAAGGACTAGCTAGAGTCACATAAATTATTGGTCTCTTAGGCCTTTGAGGGGCAATAGAGACATAAATTACATTTATAGAATCATCACAACTAGTAGAATAATTATTTGAAGATGTATTCCCAACATTGATCCAAGGAGGATGAGATGTGGAAGGAGGTTCATCATTCGCTAATGCATCATCTCCAAAAGAGAGTGCATCAGAACGAAGATGAGATTCATCATTCACAAATGTAACATCTCTAGAAGAAAGTGCATTGGAAGGAGTAAGAGATTCATCATTCACAAATGCAACATCTCTAGAAGAGAGTGCATTGGAAGGAGTAAGAGATTCATCATTCAAAAATGCAACATCTCTAGAAGAGAGTGAATTGGAAGGAGTAAGAGATTCATCATTCACAAATGCAACATCTCTAGAAGAGAGTGCATTGGAATGAAGAGAAGGTAGAGTAACATTGAGAAAAGTATCAATGATTTCATCTTCTTGCAACAAGATATCCTCCAAAGCAGGAGGAATCTCATGAGAAGGATCAGAGATACAAAGTGACATGGGCAAAGCCAAGTCACTAACACATGCATGAAATGGGACAACATTAACATTTTGAACAAAATTAGATACTCTACAAATAAAAGAAGACATTAAACTCATTGTGATTTTTTTGGTATTTTCTATGTTCTAGTAATTCACATTTTCAGAGGTCTTCGGAGCAAAATTTGAGGTCAAAACTTGTGTCAGTCCTTATAATTTGACTATCAAAAGAACTAGTATTTTAGGGACCGAACTAGTTCTCTAAGAGACCTTTCCAACGGTGCAAACAGTTCTGAATTTTGAGCATCGAGTCAAAAGTTATGACCCCACCAAGTAGGGGTAAATTATTTCCTAGTTTTTTGAAAAAGTACCCTCTTCATGTCGGGTTCACCAAAATGTAGAGAACCTCACTACTCACGAGTTCTCTTCATTTAGAGAACATTAATTTGATGTATGTCTGTCACAAAAAAATGTATTTATTGCTTGATATGGGAATAATTGATGACAAATTGGACTTAATGAGGCCTTGATCTAGTGTTGTGAGGTGTTTTACACATCTACATTAGGTCTTGGGCCCTTGCAAACTGAATAAAATGCATCTAACGATGTCTTGTAAAGGTGTTGTAAAAGACTTTGACACTTTTCTAGACTAATGGACCTATTTTTCCCCTAATTCAACATTGTAAAATATATTTAATTCTCACATTAATCTAGAAGGCTTGTAAATTAAACTTAATCCTAATCTAGTGTTGAAATGTGTCCTACACATTCAAATTGGATGTTGTGCCTTGCTAGGCTATGTTGACCTCATTTTAATGTTGTAAAGTGTATTTAATCACACTTTCACATTGAAATTTGTGTCCCTAGCCCTAATCACCCTTTACAACATCATTAATAGGCCCCTATGGCCCCATATTGTGCATCTTGAGGCTTATTTTGATCAAAGACCTTACTAGAACAACATAAAAACTAAAATTCTTCATTCCCCGATAATCTAGCTAGAAAAAGAGCCCCTATGGTACTTGCACATTTGGGAAAATTATTCCCATCCAGGTGGGACTAAGTCACCCAACTTGGTGACTTAGTCCCATTTGGGCTATTTTTGAGGTTCAGGCAGGAAAAATTGGATTTTAAGTTTATTTTTCCTTCATGTCGGCCTTGGGGATCAAATTAATGGGAAAATTAGGTGGATTTCCTATAAATACAAGCTTCTAAACCCTAATTCATAACTCATTCATTATTCATTCATCGTTCATCTTCTATCTCAAGTCAAGCAAGCTAGGGTTTTAACATTTCAAGTCATCAAGATAACTTTTTCAGACATTCAAGGGAAAATTGTTCATCTATTGCTGCAAAAATTCAAGTTCTATCATCATGGAAAGTTTCTAATTCTATTATTTTGTGCTTCATTACATTATTTCTTCATTTTGGTTTAATTACCTAAAAAGGGGTTTGACCTAGGCAAACCCCCATGCCCTAACAATCAATATTTTCTCCTTCTCTCCTTGTGTATTTGCAGATTTAGGTATATTGAGGACTTGTAAATCATTGAAGAATCTAGGTTGAAGACTTATTGGAGTCATATTCCTCCTTGAAAGGTCAAAATATCCACAAAAAGTCACTTACAGAGCCAAAAATTAGAGTTTCTAAGGCAGACACCTACCAAGAACTGAAGTGCAAACTGAGGGCTTCCATTTCCACTTTCAGATCTTCAAAAATTTAGAAGTGGATTAAGTCACCAACAATGGCGAATTAGTCCCACTGTATATGTATGTTAGTGATTTCTGCAGATTTAGACACCCATTTGGCTGAAACAGGCTCTGATGCAGTTTTCCAGATCTAGGACTAAGTCACCTAGAATGGCGTAAGTGTCCTAGTAGGCCAAATTTTCAGGATCAGTAGCATTCCTAGTCTTCATTCCAATATTCAACACATTTCCAGGTGCATGCTTTCTATTTTACTTCCTTGTTCTATGTTTCTTGCATTTCTATTCATCTTTCTAGGTGTTTTTGCATACTACATTGTGTTTTCAAACACTTTACATTTTCCAAGTTTTGCATTAGTGATAAACCCTCTTATTAGTTTTCAACCTTTAGGAAATCCCTTTTGACAGATTTTAGTCTCATTTGCATTGAAATATCAAGGGTTTGTTCTTGAATGAAGTGTGGATCTTTGTCTCTCTCCTTTTAGGTGCAAAACCCTAAAGGTGCAAGAGGTGACAAAAATTTGTGCTACAGTATGAGACCCTCAAGTGGTGGATGTTGAGTGGATTCCCATAAGGAGATAAATTTTCTATGTACCTTACATATTATCCTACAAGGTGTACATAAGTTAAATCCCTATTTTTTAATCAAAGATGTATCTCTTGTATGGTGTATAAACACCATCACTTTAACCACTTAGAACTAAAAAACATTGTATGCAATTCATACATAAATAAAATAGCCAATTCCTACTCAATAGCCTCATCAAACACAAAATTAAAAAGATATTTTTTTTTTCAAACTTCTTATCCCTAACCCAATTCCCAATGCATTCTACACTCTTAACCATAATACCTAATAAAATAGTTATTATACTTACTCTCTCTACTCCTAATACATAATAGTGATATATTTGTCTATTCCCCCAATATTAAATATCTCATTATGCACACATGTCCTATGTTATTTCTTATTTCATGATGCTTTAGGTATAGTTGAGCGAAATAACATGATCATTTGGAGTCCTCTAGATGCTAGTGGCATAGCTATTAGAGAGGTAATTTATCCACCACCAATTAGGTTTCCCTCTAATTGGCATCGACATTTTAGACACTAGGGTGTATGGTCTCCACCCACTGACCAATATCCTACATCAACTTAATAATGTGGGTGAGGTCTCCTAGTGACTAGGGAAATTTTCTTCACTTGTTTCTCAATATTTTATCATTAAAGAGTTATTAGATCTTTCTTGGTGTTTAATATTTGTATTTGTAAGAAGGCCCTAAGAGAGAGGCCACTACTCTCACTAGTTGGGAGCTAGTGGAGGATGGGAAATACCTTGTTTATTAAGGGTGGGGTAACCTTGATAATCTAAACCCAACCAATGGTATTATTATAATGTTAGCTACTTAATTTTTTATGTTTGTTATAAAAATTGAACATATATTGGTGCAATTAGATGCTTCCTTTCTAGGGTTATATTTTTTGTGACTATTTCATTTTTCAAGTCCACTTGATAATTTATTCTTGGCTTAGTTTTTTGATTGGTTTTGGGGCATAATTCAATTTCTCTCCATTTTTTGAGGATTGACTATATATGTGTTTACTTTGGTATTAAAATGTGGTTCTAACTTATATAAAATCATAATCAAATGATGATGTTACAAGATAGATAGGTGATTCTGTAAAATGAACTAGGGATTTTTCCTTTTATAAAACACAATATCATTTAAAAATTTCAATATTTTATGCTTGAATTGGTGGATAATGACTAATTAGAGCTAAGTTATCTTAAACCTAGGATTAGATTTAATTTTAGAAATTAGGGGTTAATTTTGCACTTGCAACCTTGAACTAGGTTTTGGGATACATTTACAAACTTGACCAAGGACTAAAAATAAATAAATTAAGGACAAGATTAAGATGCACTACATATAACTAAAGTTAATGCTAAACACTAGCACTTGCAAATAATTATGTCACTCAAGTACTGTTTAGGTGGAAAAAGGAACCTATAATAATTAGTAAATTAACTTGGATCAATCCTTTCTCGACTAAACATTGGAACAGAACCCACACAAGTGTTATGCTTGGATAACATCCTTAAAGGAGACCCAAGTTTCTTGGGTTCTGTTCCTTTTTTGTGAAGAGGATAGATTGATGAAAATGTGATTTAATTAATGTATGTGACACAAAACCTAATCTAACTAAATAAATAATTACATAGAAAAATGCAGTATGGTAAAAGCACAAAGCTGTGTCACACTTTCAACCAATTTATCAACACAACTGAATTTAAGTATTTCTAACTAAAAATCAATTTTGGTCAAACATATGATCTAGTAAGATTCATTCTAGCTAAGTTAGATACTTCCACAACTTTTTCAACTAAAATTGTTGGCTAAAAAAATATGGAACACCACTTTGAATCCAATTTACCAAAAAAATAAAATTATTTGAAAAACTTGAAGTTTCAATAACTCCCACTAATGTAAATAACATATTTTAAAAAATATAAAAAAATACCCTTTTGTAGATCCATAAGTGTAGTTTTCAAAAATATATTTATTTTAATAGTTTAATTATTAGTTATATTTTATTTTTTATTTTTACTAAAAGTAGGTTATCAACACAAAATATTAGGTTCATTACCATGCCACAAAAAAATACTAAAAACTTATTAAAAAAATTTGAAAAAAATATGATGTACTAGATAAAAGAATCTATTTCAAGATGGTATAATTTTTTTCCATTTTAGATAAATATATAATATGAAAGTTGACATCCTATTGAAACAACTATTTTTTTATTTACACACATTTTAATATTTATTTAAAAATATTTATTTATCAAAATTGGAAAATAAAAAATACATGCACTAAAGTTTCAAGTTATAAATACACAAAAAAATTGAAAGAAAAAAAAATTACTATAAAAAATTTGACATCTCATGCAACTTCATTTTTTCAGCATTTTATCAACTAAATTATAGTGTTAATTTATTAAAAACTAGTAAAATACAAACATAAAATATACTAAAAAATACATATTTTACTAGTTTACATCATTTCAAAATTCAAAACATATATGCCACTTTTTTAGTGATTCAAGTTTAAAAGTTGGATCAATGTTGGTCGTTTCCTTTATAAAGTTTGACACAACTTTGTACTTTTACCCAGTAATATACAAAAAATTAATGCAGATAAAAAAGGTAGGTGACACTAAGTACATATGCAAGCTAATGTATAAGAAGTAAATAATGAAAATAAATAAGCATGTAAAAGGATACCAAAAATGGTGTTGTAAAGGATGCAAAGTATTTCCAAGTGAGAGAACAAATCCCTAGTATTGGAACCTAAAATATCATAGTGTTAGGAATCACATCTTACAAAACCACTTTGTCAGAAATCCAAAACCATCCTACAAGAAAAAATAAATGTATCAGTTCAAAAAATTCTAAGGAGAATGAGAATGTGATCTAGAGAAAAAATGAGTGTATATATATGCCCCCAGTTTCCACTTTATTTTATGGATGTAGAAACAAGGTATTGATCTTTCCACTTTAAACTTCTAGAGAGTTGATGAAAATACCTTTGGTAGGGTCATTTAAAAAACAACACTAAGACAAATAATTTGAGAGGAATGAGGGTATAACCAAGATTCCAACGTAATTGATAGTGAAAAAATTGGATATCACATGCACAAGTTATGAATGTTTGAATGAAGAGTGCTTGAAGAGAAGGGTAAATTTTTTCGTTTTGTTTTTCATTTTTATTGTAAATAATAAAACCTTTTTACCTTTTTACTATTCATTTTTACTTTTCAAATTCCAATAATTTTGAGAGGTCCAAGAAGCCCCAAGAGCAAAGATGTCATGTTGATGACCATACCACCCACCTAGACTATAGGCGCTAAGGGACCATATATTGTAAGGCATCCAAGCTCATGAGGTAAGTAAAAATTTAAAATTTGTATATAAATATGATTTTTTTTAACATTTTTTTATGTCAAATGAGTCCCTTGGAGTGCTACCATCCAACCTAGGCATTGGCATCTAAGATGGGTGCTAGTATCTAGAGGATGCGCTAGGGTCCCTTGCACACACTAATGTTTGGATCACGTGCTAGGTTCCAAGGGATGCACTAGCATCATGGGTGCAAGCATCCTTATCTTTTTAGGGAAAAAAATGATTTGATTTAATGTTGATTTGTACCAGACCATGACCAGGTTTGAGACCAATTAAGGTTCAAGATGAATATATCCAAGTATATGATTATTATAACCAAATCTAATTGGAAAGGATTTTTAGGAATTTTAGAAGGGTGAATGACACATTCACTGTGAGGATATTAAGAGAGATCCAAGGGAACATAGGTTTAATGGTTTCTCTAGAGGTCATTCAATTAATTGACACTTATGGTAGTCATTTTAAATAGTTTCAAAGATTTACCTATATCAAGATTGGAGGTTTTGATGTACTCCCTTACAAGTTACCTAAATATGTAGAGGATAAATTTGTTCTCATCAAAGTATGTAGGAAGGAGGTTGAAGCAAATAAAATGTGTCAAGAGATGAAGAAGATAGGTATTCAATTCCCAATCTACTTCAAATATTACTCTTGTAAGTCAATGTCAAATAACCTCAATATTGAAATGGATTTAACAAAGTATACAATACAATTCTATAAATAGAGATTCCCCTTTTACAACAAAAACTTCATTAAGGACAATATGCAATTAGGGATAGAATTTTACCATATTCCACATTTAGAGGATTATTGGAAAACTAAACAAATTAGTATGAGGTTCGAAGGAGAAGTTGAATGAGATTATCATTAAGAAAAATTATAATGTTTAGATTAAATTGGGATATGAAAGGTCTAGGAGATGATGAATTTGACCTATTGAACCCATTTTTTATCAATCATGTATAGAAACAACCAATTATATTAATGGATTGGAGTATTAAGGAAGTGGAAAGTATTGATTCCAAGACTAAAGTAGTACTCAAGAGAACTCAAGATTGGGTGGAAAGGAAGACTACAAAAAAACATACCATTGTACCCCCAAAATCTCAATCTACTCAACATAAAGGGGAAAGTAGCCAAGAACCATCATCTTCTACTCTACAATCATCATCCTCTTCTCAAAACAATATACTAGGTGGACAAGGAGATGGTGATGAGGATCCTCCAAAGAAAGGAATGTTAGGGAAAACTTTTGGGGATGGAATTCAAAGGAAAACATAGAAAGAGAAGGATGAACAAGTAGCAGAAGAAGAAATAGTAGATGTGCCTTCCTCTCCATCAGAGTTAAGTGATTCTTGTTCTCCCCATTCTCTCAATTCTCTTCCACCAAATATACCACAAAAATCTCCAACAGGGTATGCCATACTCCACCTTCTCCTGAAGTGTGAATCTCTAATACTCCTCCCCTTAGGAGAGCTTTACATTTCACATCTTCTGGTACCAAATCCTTGAGGGCTCCTACTTCAACCTCATGGATATAAAAAAATATCTCAAAAAAGGGAAAACAGTCTAATTGAACCTCCTTAATAATGATATTTTAGCTAGTTGCTCTAAAGAACTCCCAAGTCTAAGAAATTAAAGACTACATCTTGATTGATGGAGGATGCTGATACATGGAATATGTGTGTAGAAGTGGCCCATCACTCTTCAAAAAAGGATGCAACACACATAAATATTATTTATTTTAATATCACTAAACTTAACTTGATACCTTTTGCTAGAGATGGGGATGCACATAAATTTTAGGTAACAATCACTAGATTTGTGGAATGGACAACCGGGGATAAGAAAAGTAAAGATGAGTTGAAGCAATAGGTAAAAATAGTAATTGATTTATTAAAATAATTGATCGATCCCATTCCTCAACCAATCAGTTAGGCGAGTGCTCCTTTTGATCCAACTTCATCTATGGGAAAAGATATGGTTAGAAAAATTCTTGGTTTTAAAACTTATGGGAAGATCACTCAAGAATAGACTAAAGACATCCTGATTAGAGGAATTTGAAATTTATCATAGGAATGAGAAAGATATGTACGAGCTGAAATTTGGCTCTAGCCCAGGATCATCTGCAAAAATAATTACAACCTTCTACAAGAGGGTATGCAAGAATATTATCTTTCTTGATATTAAGTTCTATGAAATATGTGTTGAACACACAAAATATTAGAGGGGGGGGGGGTGAATCAATATTCTCTTAAACCATTCAACCCTTAAACATCCATTCACCAAAGCATATTCAACTATAATAAAGAAGGAAAGCATGAAACATCAATCAACACCATATAACACATGAACACCAAGTTTTTTATGTGGAAAATCCAAAATGGGAAAAAACAAGATGAGGATTAGATCACAGTATATTAAAAAAGTTATAGTATATTTATAGAAGTGCTCGCTATAGGTCGACTCACTATCCAAGTGGACTCATTTACCACAGAGAAAAATATAGAAGAGAGATGGTGGCTCATAGCATTTTTTGAATTGTTACAATTGCATCTATCATATGCATGAAATATAGTTCTAATGAAGCTCAATAAATTAACTTTACACACTTCATCTGATTCAGATTTAATACTGTGTTTTCCTCTACATTCGCATCACTTAAATCTTCTACTCAACATTCAAAACTTAAATTCACACTACTTTGATAATATTTGCATATAGGATCTTTTTATCACACATACACATTTTCAAAACATCGAAAATATCTAACATATATATCTACTTCAAGTATATCATCAATTTGGTTGGCCTTATTAGATGCAATATTAAAAACTTAACATGTCAGCTCCAAAATTTTTCATACATATCTCGCACCAAGATTCAATCCTAAAAACAACTTAGAATAGGTCCTTATGGACTTATGTTAGATCCTACATAAGACTACAACACTTATTTAACCTTCACATTCCTTTAAACTTGTTAGGTCAGCATGACATAAGACCTAATAACAAAACCCTTCAATTGTGTTTACATATTTGGACACATGGAACTCAAAACTCAATACCAACAGAAATTCACACTTTAGTACCATTTGTCAATTGGTCCTCAAAAGTGAAAAGCCAATTACTTATCCACAGAGAAGTGCAAACTCTCCCACACAAATGCACTGCACAAAGAATAACTATAATTTTCTAGACCAACTTCTTTTACTCATATCTTTCAATCCAATAGCCAAAATATTATGAAAAATTAGAATTAGATACATCTAACATCCAACAAAATAATTTTAGAAGCACAAAGTGAAACACTAATTTGCAGACCGGTGTGGACCCAAAAAATAGAAGCTTTGTTACACTAAATTAGAAAAATTGATAGTCAATTTCCAACACAATTGAATTTTCTAGATCAAACCATCTTGCAAAAATGTCTTCCTCAATAATTCAAAAACCTATTAGAACCAACTGAAATGATCCACAACTAAAGTATTCACATAAGGTACAATGTTAACATCAATGAAAACACTACAACACATCATTATATACCTTTCCTTGTCCCTCATGCTCATGTTTCTAATCAGAATCAATGAAATCCTTCTAACAATTTCCCCCTTTGTCATTGATGGCAACATGCCAAGAATTTCCAAAACATTCTCCCCCTTTGTCATCAAGGGAAAAGGGCACATATACAAACTATTTTGAAATTCACTGGAACTCCCCCTAAGAAATATGTGCATATATACAAACTAAAAATATTGGATTGACTCCCCTTGAGTCATTTACTAGAGCAAAAACCCAAAAATTGTATTGGAAAATTGTTCTACATAGTCCACATATATATAAAGAACCTAAAATAATATTGAAATGCATGAAAAAGTGAGAAATATGTCAACCAAAGGATTTTGACACTTGCAACTTCTGTACATGGGCTTGCCATGCTTTCCTACCTTCTTCCCAATCTTTCTTTTCTCCCGTAAGAAATCTACATTGTGTTTCAAATTCTAGTAATAGCTCTTCTCCTTCTTCCAAAGTGTCAGGTACCAAATTCATCTACTTGATTTTTTGGCACTCAAAAGGGATTTTGATACAAGCATGAGGTTGGGATTGACCAAGTCCCTTATTTGTCCAAACTGTAGAATGATGTTCTCTTTCTAGGCTTGTAGCTGAAATAATTTCTTATGTAGATCTTCTATTGCATTCCTTGTATATCTAGTTAGGTCAAGTGTTGGATCATAGGAACTTGAGGAAATGTTGATTTGAGACTCAATGGATTCCATCTCCTTCCTAATGCTCTATGTGTCTTTGGGAAACTTCATGCCATATTGATAAAGAGCCTTTGCCTCATCAACAAATCCTTGTGCATCCTTCATCAATTCTAAAAAAAATTATGTGCAAGAGCACATTTCTTAGTAATTTCCAACATTTTCTTATCATTAATTCTCTTCTCAAACTATTTCTCTACTTCATCTTTAAGTCCAAAGGAATACACCTTAAAATAATCAATTAACATTTTTATATTTTCCATACCGGATAGTGATGTATCTATGTTTGCACTGGGTATGGTCTCTTGTAATTCTTTCACCGCTTCCTCCATAAATTCTCCACTTCTATGATGCATCTCAATTATTTCTTTTCTTGTGGATACATGAAATACATCTCCCATAATTGTAGCTTGTGGAGGGGAGAGATCTTATCCAAATCTACATTACCTTGTTGCATCGACAATTGCAACAGTTGTGATGACACAACAGGTTGGAACTTGGGCTGCATAATTAATAGATTCTTCAAGGAATCTCTGGAGGAACCGAAGGATTCACCAGAAGGCTTCATTATTTCTACAACCTTTCCCTTTGAGCAGAAGGCTTCATTATTTCTACAACCTTTCCCTTTGAGTCCTTTTCTTCAACATTTCCATAGTCTATTGGTTTTTCTCTTTCTATTTTTGCATCTTTGAATGCATCCTTATCTTCATCTTTCTTTTCTTGCTCTTCTTCCTTAACCACATCAACATTTTCATTTTCATCATCATTGTTTTCTTCCTCTATAGGGTTTTCTATGTTAATTGAAGGAGGAGTAGTATTTTCCTTTGCAATGTCTTCTCCAATCATTGCTTCCTCAACATCTTTTTCTGTCATGTCCTCTACTTCCAGAGGTGTGTTGTCCTGTGCAACTTATTTACTTGCATCATGCTCATGTTGAGCATCATTTGTCTATACATCTTCAATATTTAGTTCTAGAGCAGGAGTTTCCACATTTACTTCTTCTTCATTCACTGGTGTCATTCCCAATTTTTGTGCTATTTCCTCTGCTTTTTCAATACTCTCCTTTCTAAGTCTTTCAAGATCATTTTGATCTTTAACCATAAGGATTATCACCCTTTTCTTAGTTCTAAGTTCCTTCTTGAATACAATAGCTAATTTGGCTTTGTCTTCCTCAGAGAGAGGAGCACTTATCCTCTCCAAAGCTTCTTCTCTCAACCTTGCTTCTTCTTCTACAACTTCGTTCCTTCTTTCTAATAGAATAGATTCTAATATCCTCAATTGACAAAACCCCATATGGAACATATGAAAAAGATCCTAATGAGTCATCTTCAATAATTTTCATAGGATGCTTCTTGAATTTCAGTTGTAGTTTCTCATTTACTTCTATAACCCTCGATGTGACCATTGCAAAATAGATTCAAACTGCTTTTAAACAAGGTTTTCTGAAAACTAGGGTAAACAAGATTTGTAAATACCTTTTGTTTCACTTGCTAAAGTAGGGTTTCGATGCACTGAATCTCAAATCGCTTTGATCACTTCAAGTTCAAGCCTTCATTGCTCTACTTCTTCTTGAATTCTTTTGTGAATGAATTTGTCTTATTGAAATCACTTATAATCCTTCGATCTCGCCTAATTTTGCATTAAATGCTTCAAACAATAAAGCTAGAAAATTTTCATCTATATGCACAAAAAACTTCTAAAGCTCCACAAACTTTGCATCATCATATTTTCTTCCACAATCTTCACCAGTAGATCAAACAAGTTTATCTACATCATATATCTTCGTGTTGAGGCATCAACACCTCTTCTTTGGTAGGGGATATAAGATTTTCATTAAAGCTCCCCCTAAGCCATAGCTCTTAACTTATTTTTTAGAGGAAACATCTGCATTGGATGAGGGTACAGATTCATCTTTGAATTTTTTTCTCTTCCTTCTATCTCTGAATCTTTTCCATTTCCTTCTTTGTTTCTACTGGATCAACCTTTTTTATTGGCTCATTCCTCTTTACCAGATTGTCCTTTCTCATGTTTTTGCTTTTGCAAAACTTAGCAATGTGTCCAGGCTTATTGCAATTGTAACATGTGACATTCTTTTGACCAATATTCCTTCCATTCATTCTTGATCTGTATTGATTAGCTTTATGCCCAAATCCATAGCATGTATAATAGCAACCATTGAAATATTGAATCATTTTACCCTTGTTATAGACATTCATCATTTGAATTTTTCATTCGCTAGCTCTATGACCAAATTTCTTGCATGTAAAGCATTGACCAGTAAAGGATGGAACATTTTGATTCATTTTTCTTCTACATTCCATTGCCTTATGTCCAAATTTATTTCAAAAATGACAAAAACCATTAAAATATGGGTACCTTTGTGCATTTGGTTTTCTAACTAGTGGTATTCTTTGATTCTCGATCCACTTACCATTGTTCTTCTTGTCTTCAATCTTCTTTTCAGTATTTGATGTTTGATTTGATTTTTAACTTTCTCCTATCTCAAATCCTAATCCACCTTTGTCTTTAGAGCCTTTCTGATTTGCAATCATCTCATCAAGTTTTGCAGTACTCATCTTGAATTTTTCTTCATGAATCCTTGCTTTCTCTAGATTTGATCTCATATTCACAACTTCTTGCCCAAGTCTTGTACATTCCTTTGATTTTCTTTTTACCATTACATTCAAACATTCCTCAATTCTTTTCTTTTCTTTTCTTCAACTTGCACTTTTAGACTGGAGTGTTGGTTTCATTTGCTTGCTTTAATTTCTCACTAACTTCCTTATGCCTTTCTTTGAAATTTTTGATTTTATCTCTCAATTTTCTGATGCATTCATTTGCTTCTTTTACATTTTCCTTCAGATATCTATTTTCACCTTTAGTCCTTTGAAGATCTTCAAGGGAAATTTTGAGTTCTCCATCTTTGTCAAGCATACAATATTCTTCTATAATTCCAACAACATGAATCTCTTCTGGAAGAGTAGGGAGTTTTCTATCGGCCATGTGTTCAACCTCCAAGATCTTCCCCAAGCGGTTAAGCTCCTTCCAAGGAACCAAGCTTTGATACCAATTGTTGAAAACTCAAAATACTAAAAGCGGAGGGGGGTGAATCAGTATTCTCTTAAGCCATTCAAACATTAAACATCCAATCACCAAAGAATATTCAACTATAATAAAGAAGGAAAACATCAAACATCAAACAACACATAACACATAACACATGAACACCAAGATTTTTATGCGGAAAACCCAAAATGGGAAAAACCACAGCTAGGATTAGCTCACAATATATTATAATCAATTATAATATATTTACAAAAGTTCTCACTACAGGTGGAATCACTATCCAAGTGGACTCACTACCCACAGAGAAAAATATAGAAGAGATATGGTGGCTCATAGCCTATTTTGAACTGTTACAATCACATCTATCATATGCATGAAATATAGTTCCAATGAAGCTTAATAAATTGAATTTACACACTTCATCTGATTCAGATTTAATAGTCTTCTTTCCTCTACATTCACATCACTTCAATCTTCTACTCAACATTCACAACTTAAATTTGCACTGCTTTGATAATATTTGTATGTAGGATCTTCGTATCACACACACATTTTGAAAACACTGAAAATATCTAACATGTATGTTGAATATCCAAAATATTGAGAGGGGGGTGAATCAGTATTCCATAAAACCATTCAAATAAAATCCATCTAAAAATTATCACAATTCTAATTGAATTAGCAAGAGAGAACATGGAAACAAATCAATGCATCAACACACATGAACACCAAGATTTTTACGTGGAAAACCAAAAAGGGAAAAACCATGGTGAGGATTAACTCACAATATATCATATCTAAATATAAGATATTACAGGGCTCATTGCCAGGACTCACTGTCCTTGAAAGGCTCACAACCTAAATAAAAAAGATGGATAACCACCAAGATACAAAGATTGTGGCTCACTTCCAAAAGTATGAACTGATAGAATACACCTTCAGTGTGCATGGTTCAGTTCCAATGAAGCTCTAAATAAGATGAATTTCCTCTCACAACAATCGCTCAACAATTCTATTATGATCCTCAACTAATAAAGCATTTAGGCTCACATCTTCACTTATCCCTTGATCATCTTCGCACTTCACCATACTTCTCTTCCTTCTCCTTCCATATTCACACCTTACACTTCTTCACCATACACCACACACCTATCTCTCTTTCTCTCTTCAAATAATCTTATATATATACAAGTATATCTCATTCATCAAATAGGTCGACATAATTAGATGAAAGAAAAATAATCAAAACACTCTTTTTCGTACCATATATGATTTAAATTTCTTTTTTCCATGTAGTGCATTACATCAAGTTGGGTAACATCCATAGAGTATAACTAGTCTCCTTAGTGTATTGCATACATTAGGTCATCCAAGACTAGAACTTAATCCACAAAAACTCGAAACCAACATACAATCCTCAAAGAAAACACCTTTTGGATTTGCGATTACATCAATTTCTCATCATACTACCATCATAGATACTACCATTAGAACCAGAACATTAGAATGTAATCCTTAAGAAAATGCAAAGTCTCCCACACTAATATGTTGAGCAAAGAACAATAGTAGAATACAGAGCTAAACTCTGTTAGTGATAACTTTCTTCTCACAATCGAAAACTTCTCAAGATCCAGGATATAGCTGTTTGAATGAGACATGATAACATGGTTTAGAGATTAGAGTCATATATTTTCTTGCGGTGAATTCTAGACTAAAAAACCAATGCATTGGTTCATCTCAAAAGAGCACTACTAGTAGAAAACAACTTCTGGTAAACTAAGTAAACTTCTCGTATAGTTGTCACCATGTTGACATCAATGACAACACAAGAACATCCAACAAAATCTATCTATACTTCATGCTCATGTTGAAAGGCTCCATAATTCAAACAATGTATATATCTACTTCGAGTATAACATCAATTAGGTCCACCTAATTAGATGTAATATTCAAAAAATAACTTGTTGGATCCAAAAAAATTCATACATATATCACACCAAGATTCAATCCTCAAAACAACTTAGAATTGGTTAGCATGGACCTATGTTAGATCCCACATAAGACTGCAACACTTATTTAACCTTTGCATTCCTTTAAACTTGTTAGGTTGGAATGAAATAAGACCTAATAACAAAACCCTTCAACTGTGTATCCATATTCAAACACGTGGACCTCAAAAACCAATACCAATAGGAATTCACACACTACTGCCATCTATCAATTGGTCCTTAAAAGTGTAAAGCCAAAAACTTATCTATGGAGAAGTGAAAAATCTTCCACACAAATGCACTGCATAGAGAATAATTGTAATTCACCTGACCAACTTCTTTTACTCATATCTTTCGATCCAATAGCCAAAATATGATGAAAACTTGGAATCAGATATATCTAATGTCCAAAAAAATAATGTTAGAAGTGTAGACATCCAAAATTGGACACTTAATTTATGCAAATTTATCACTTTTCATCTAAACATCCTCTTATCTGAGTTAATTAAGTAATATTATTATTATTTAATTAATATCTTGAATTCTACCAAATCCCTAAGGTATTTACCTTACCCTCCTTAATCCTCTTTTCATCAAATAAATTAAATAAATATTACATTTATTTAATTCCTCACATGTCATTTTCATCTAATCTTAATCCATCTCCTAATCTCTTCATTAAGGATGTGCACATTCCTAATCCTTGATTAGGATGTGTCACATCCTCAACTTTTGCAAGTTGGCTTTTTAATCCTCATTAACCCCTAATTATCCTCTAATTACTAATTAGTTAAACCTAATTAGTACCTTGGTCAACTCTCCCCATCCCCCAAGGAATTTTTAATTCCTTTTTATTCACCCTAGGTTCCCCTCTTCCCCATGTGAATTTTTAATTCACATTTTATTCCTCCTAGAATCCCCTTTTCCCATGCATCTTCTAGAACCTTTGACTTGTCACATCAAGTCACATGTGACAAATTCCCATCTTTTGGGAACCTTGTCTTATCCACTAGATTCTTCCAATCATTGTGAATTTTTAATTCACTTTTATTCTCCCAAAGCTTTCCCCTTTCCCATGTGATCATTGAAAGGTCACATCAAAGTACTTGGAAGGTACTTGTCCTTCCACCTCATGTCCACCTCACCTTTTAGGGCTATATCACATGCCACATGTCAAGATGTGAGGGCTTGTGAGTTCTTAACTTACCTTAGCCCTACATCTTGATCATTGGTGGCTCAATCTTGGCCATCCATTTCCCTAGAGATTTCTAAAATCTCTATAAATACCCCCTCTTTTCTCTCATTTGAGAGATATCATTTTGTTAGCCAAACTCTTGCAATTTTATTTCTCAATCTACACTTAGCCATTTTCATCCATTTTTGTTCAAGCATCATTTGCATCTCACATCTCACATCCTTTCCATTAAGGAGCATACATCTCATCTACAATCGAAGGGAAAACCAAAGAACAACTCTACAAGGTAAAAGGTTCCATTTTTATGTTGTTGAGTTCATCATTTGCCCAATCCTAAAGTGTAGGGTGTTTTTAGTTGTTATTTGCACTCTCTTTAGTTTTTTGCTCATCTTTTAACGATTATATTCGCCCTATCACAAGAAGCACAAAGTGAAACATTCATTTGCGAACTGGTGTAGACCCAAAAAAAGAAGCTCTGTTACACTTAATTAGCAAAATTGACACAATCAATTTCCAACAAAACTAACCTTTCTAGATAAAATGATCTTACAAAAATGTCTTCCTCAAGAACTCAAAAACCTATTAGAAACAACTGAAACGATCTGTTATGCCTTGCATAACCACACCATTATTATTTTGGAACAAAATGGGCCCCCCTTGTTTTTATTTTGTCTTTGGTGTTTTGTTTGGGATTTAGGAGTTGTTTATTTTTCTCCGAAGTCTTTCTTTCTTCTAGTCTAGCAGAAGTGAAGTCAAAGTTGAAACTGGACTTGGAACTTTTGTTTGGTTCCAAGTTCGGATTTGATCCCAGTTCTGGGTTTGCCCTCCTTCCTTGTCCTTTTTTGTTGTTTGTTGGTGTGTCTTGCACTCTCAGGTCTATTTCTTCCTTGATTTGTTTGTTGTTTTCCTTGTGTTTTGTTTTTCTCGAGTGGAAGCGGAACTGGAGTCGGAACCAAACTTGGAACTTTATGAAATTTCAAGATTTTGTTCCCCTTCCGATTCCAACTCCACTTGTTTGCTTTGTGTTGTTGTTTCTATTGGTGTTTGGGTTGGGTCCAATTTTTGTTTTGGTCTTGCTTCTTGTTGAGTTTGTTGTTCTTGTTTCATTTCTTGTTCCTTTGTGAAGAGCACAACTGAACTTTATACTTTGTAAAAGTTTCAGTTCTAGTTTTGGTCCCAATTCCACCCTCATTTCCTTTTTTTGTTTGTCTTTATCACGGGGGTTCACATTTCAATAAGAAACTTGTTAAAGACTTTCTTGTTCTTTTTTGGGTCGGATTCCACATCTACCCTACTTTTGGTGTTCACTAGAGTTAACTGTTCATTTTAATTTGTTTGCTCTACCTCTGACCTACCCATTTATGGCATTAATTGCAACCTCACACACATGAAAAGATTTTAAAATATTAATTGTGTTTAATTGGCCCATTATCTTAGTTATCTAAGCCGTTTTTGCGAACTAGGGCTAGGAAAACTTTGAGAGGAGTGATATGATTGCAGAGGCGTATTGGTGAGTGAATCTTTGTCAAATTTTAGTCTTTCCTTGTGGATGTTTCAAGGTAGGGTTTCTTTTCCATTTTTTTCTCATTGTGCTTTGTCCTTTCTTTCTCGTGTTCTTGCTTGTCGTGTTTTAGTGCATTCACAGGACCTTTTTCTGTGAATTTTTGCTCATTTCTTGGTGTCTTTTGGTTTTGTTTTTGTCCTTTTTTGTTTTCTCGTTCTATTTATTTCTTTATGTTTTGTTGTCACTTTCGTGGAAGGTGCATTTTTTCGTAGGGTTTCGTTTGGTTGGGTCCTCCATGTGTTAAATGCTTGTGGATTTGTTTGAAGACCCTTTTGTTTCTTCTTTTATTTCAATTCTATGATTTCCATGTCGGGTTTGTGATTCCCTAATTTTTTGAGTTGACGTGTTGTGCAAACTAGGGTTTGCTCGATGACCTTTACAAAGTATTCAGCCTTAGGTTTAAATTGGTATTTATGTGGTTGGGGGCTAAGGTTAATCCCTTCTATTTGGACTTCCTTATAAACCCATGTGATCTAGGTCCTTAAATTCATGTGACCACATCTATGAGAAAACTGTTGTCTTTTCATGAAAACTGGCGGAAGCGGACTTGCGAACAAACTTGTCCTATTTATGTTTGCATTGGGGTTCATTCCCAAAATGATCCTACCTCTAATTACGGTTAATATTGGTCTTTGCAATTTCCCTTTGGCGAAGCTAGAACCATAATGGAGGTTGAACTTGGAACTAGCGATTAGTTTTAGGTTCGATTTCTATTATGATTTTGGTTTCGGTCTCATCCTAGTTCCAATCTCAATCCCGCTTGGTGTTAAAATAGTTCCATGTTCCTTATTCTTCTGTGGCTCTACCTCTGATGAAGTTTGAAATTTGGCTAAGTATGAAAGTTGTCCTAAAGAGGTAAGGGAAGGATGTTGGTTGATGTATTCAATTTTTATGCTTTTGTTCATCTAATACAAGAGTTTATTGTAGAAATTGAGAGATTTCACGAGCATCAGAAGAGGCTTCTCAAAGGAGCCAACCTATAGAAACTTCAAGGAAAGGAGCTAAGCCAAAGAAGATCAAGGTGGAGCAGCTCCCTTATACTTTGAGATACAAACAAAGGGAAGCCACTCTCATAGCTAGCAAGGTTGATTCTGATTGGGAGAACATCACTGATACCAACTTCAGTTCATTTAGTTATGATGAGTTTCTCTTGGAAACATTTGGTGAAGAGGTGAAAGGGAGGACACAGAGAATTGTCCAATCTAGATTGGCACATGTTTCCATATTCCCCTTATTAGTCCAGTGTCCTGAATTGATAATGACTGTAGCCGGAGCATACAATCCTACCACCAAGCAATGTGTGGATTTGTAGGGGAATGTTATTATTGACTTAACAACACAAATGATAAGATTTATGTTCAATGCATTTGCTCCACAAAATCCCAGGCAGTTCAATGAAGCAGAGACCCTCAAATTATATAGTGACTAGGAAACTAATAGAACTCATAAGAATAAGAGTTGGATGAGAGTTGAGAAAAATTATTTGGCTAAGCTTCTTGACCAGCCTAAAAGGGTAGACTTCTACAAGGAAATTTCAGACATAATAATGATGCTCTTTAGGGTTTTTGGAAAGAGGAATGCTTCCCAGTTCAAGGAATAGATGTTTCCATTTATTCAGACTATTCTTGATGGTAGACAACAATTTTATTGGCCTATGATTGTCTCAGATTGCATACACAATCAAATGCTTAGAGTGAGAGAAACCAAGAGTTTCTTCATGACCTCTTATGTGATTTATGTTGCAGCCAGAAGGGGGATTATTACTAGACTCAATGCAGTAGGTATATTAGGAGAAGCTCAAGAACAAAAGAATGTGTGGGATCACTATGATCAACTTACCTTGCAGACCTCAAAGTCTCACTACAGGAGGGTTAATGATGCATTTATGTATGTCATGATTAACCGGTTAACAAGGGGTGTTGGTTATAGATTGAGTAGAGAGGCCATGGTCTTTATTGCAGAATGGGGACATTGGTATATACAATACCCCAGACTTACCTACTTCAAGCTAGCTAGTTTTGATGGCCACCCCCATCTATTGCCTAGATGTTGCAGCAACATGATAGTTTTGATGGAGTTCATCTATCAGGCATTGAGGGTCAATTTCATGTTTGGGACCAAGCATAAGACCAGTTGCCACAAATTCACCATGAATTTGGGTGAATATAGTTGTGCACACAATGTGGCAGCTAAGGAAATTTGTGATGAGTTAATGTACTTGAAGTTGGGTTTGTACACTTCGAGGAAACATTTTGAACCTAAACTTAAGATGAAGGAGCTCCTTCCTACTATCTTTGACAAACACTTTAATCTGCTAGAGGAATTTTGGATAGACTTGCTAGATGAATATGATCTCAGGAGGAGAAACTATGAAATACTACCTATCCCACTCATGGTTGAGTATAGGATAAAAGAGGACATCCCTGAAACATTATAAGATGATGGGGTAACTTTGGATCCCCAGTATGATGTAGAGAATATAGGCACTAGGAACCTTGATCCAGTGGACTTAAATGTAGAAGAGTCCATTGACATAAAATAGATTGCAAGGAAAGTATTGGACAAGAGCATTCAATGGGTTATTATGAGGGTTAATGAGCCAGAGCCTTAGACATCCAAGAAGAGGAAGGCTGCAAGAACCACCCAATATAAAATAATGAAAATAAAAATGCCTCCTAAGGAGCCTTTGGAATTTCTCCCTCCTGATTCTGGAGAGGAGACTGCTACCCAAGATCTTCCTGAGGTACAAGGAGGGGAGACCATTACAAAAGTTCATTCCTCAACATCTATTACAGGAGAAGGATCCACTCAGCCTCTTGTTGCAGAACATCCAAGTGAGGAAATTCCCATAGGAACCATCCACAAAGAAGTTGAGTTGTTGAAGGAGAAGGAGCTCGAGGTAGAAATTCATGACATTGAGACAGACTTTGAGGCTAGCCCATCCAATAAGGAAACTCATGTGGTGGCATCCATTGATGTAACTGAGGATGCAAGAACTGAACATGTGTTGAATGAAGAAGACCAATGGAAGCTTTTTGAGGAGGCCAAAATGGAAATAGATGCCAAGGCACAAGTTGAGGCACTGGCTAAACAACAAGAGATTGATGCTAAGTCACAATCTGATGCAGTAGCTAAATAGAAAAAATTGGAAGCCCAAGCCAAGGCTGATGATTTGGCCAAGAAGCAACAACAAAAAGAGTAGGAGCTTAAAATGAAAAAGGAAAGAGATAAATTTGCTTTGCAGTAGAAGATTCATGACCTTGAGGAGGAAAAGGGTGCTCATAGAAGAGATAAAGAAGCCCTTGAGGCTAACTTTAAGGCTGTGGAAAAGGCCCACAAAAAGAAAAAAGGAGCAAGAATGCCTGGAGAGAGAGGAGGCTGAGGAGATTTCTCTACATGAGAAGAAATTTAAAGAAGCATGGTATTATGTCAAAGAACTAGAGAAGCAAAGAGACCAGATGTATAAAGAAAGGAAGTCGGAAGAAGAGCGTTTGAAGGAGTTGGAAGCCAAAATATTGCAAGAGAAAAAGGATAAGGAAGAGGTTGAGAAACTTGCACAAGAAGAGGCACAAAGAGAACAACATAATGTGCAAGAGGTTTAATCTCAACCTAAGAACACAATATTGCAACCTTTATCTTCTACCACTGTTGCTTCTTCTTCAGCACAAATAGTCACTACTCCAATTGCTCCTACATGGTTGAAGCTTTACTTAGAGAAGAACAGATAGTTCAACCTCAGCCTCTCAATTGGGATGAGATGATGGAGATAGAGAAGGAAAGAACCAGAAAGAAATCCATAGTTCTTCACTCCACCAAGCTCACAGATATAGGAGAAATTATTGTTGAATGTGAAATTCCAATGGTGGATAAGGATAGGGATTATATGCAAATGACTGATTACCAATTGGGTACTGTGAATTTGGGGAGACCTACAAGGAACCAACAAATGAGACTCATTGATATTGTAGATTCCTCCACCAAATCCAGAATGATTAAAGATAAGTAGAAGAAAGATGAGCTTAAAGCCCAATTGAATCAGCTGCATAAGTTTTTAAAGGATGTCTCTACTCCAATTTCTCAACAAGCTATTGCTCCTGAATCCCCTGTCTCACTAACAAAGAAGGAAGCTAATGACTTGGTGCAGATGAGGAGTAAGGTGGGGATGCTTGAAAGATGGATTGATAGGCTCAATTAGGAGGTTGTTGAAGTACTAATTGATAGTTTTAAGGTTCATGAAACAACACTCGAGCTGGTAGGAAGTATGAATCAAAATGTTGAAAACCTAGAAAAGAAAGATGAAGAATATAGGGAATATGTTAAAAAGCTTAAGGTCATCAACAAAGTGCTCAAGTCAACTCTCCTCGAGCAGTCAATTCTTGAAGAGGACAATGCATATTTTATTAGGAAGACTATGAGCATAATAAGATTCAAGCCCAAGTTCATTCATGAGCATAATAATGAGGTTCAAGAAGCAAGAAAAGACTTGATCGAACGAATTGATGAATTGGAAGTAGTAGTTGCCATTTTGGTCAATGTGGACATCCCAATCAAAGAGATTCTTCCTTTAGACAAGTTGAGAGAGAAGTGGAGTAGTAGATTTGAAGAGATAATGTAAAAAGGAGATGATGGAGAAGATTTGTTGTTGGATAGATTTATGGACATCAGGGAAGAGGTAAAAGTTGCAAGAAGGGAACTAATTAAATTAAAGGATATGTAGGAATATGCCTTAGTAGAGTTAAAGAGGATCAAATTTGAAGAAAATTGGTTAGATGGGCCTGATTTAGATATCCTTCAACAAGTGTTCTCTAGTTATGATGAGTATATCATGGACCAAGCAGTGCATGATTGAGTTGGCAGAAGAGTATTCTTTTCTTGACACCACATCCTCTCTTCTCCTATTTTGTAGGATTTTAGCACAAGTTAGACTCCAATTCCCATTCCCCAGTTCCACCTTCTCTCTTGGGAATCATAATTTTGTGTAACAAAGCAATCAAGTCTTGATGTAACTGAAGATCAGTTGTCCTGTTCCTTCATGTAGTTCTGGTTCCTTAATTTGTGGATTTGAGTTTTTTGATTGGGAGGAACTTGTGCCTGACATGTCTATATGTACTTCTTGGCTCTATTTTTTAAAGGTCAGCTCATTGAATAAATATTAGCCACCTGATGATAGCAATAGGAATTATAGTCTTGGAATTTCATAGTTGTTAGCAAGATACTTTAAAAATTTCAGTTGAACTTGGATACATTTTACACTTTTTTTTGTACAATTTACATGTTGATAAGTTTGGACCTCTTTGATAAGGTTAATGAATCATAATAAATCCATATGCCATTGATTTTTTGTACCTAAATGTTTTCTATTTGATGTTAATTAATAGAGGAAACCGGATTGAAGATTATGTCATTGAATTATCTGTGAATGAAATTGTTGTTATATCTATTTGATTTGTGTTTTAATGATGAGTGAATGATCTATTTCAAGTTTTGAAGTAAAATTTTAGTGAATGGTTGTGATTATGAATTAGCACTATGAATGTATGTAGTGGTGTAGATTATTCTATGGATTGCATCATGTTGTGGTTTTGGTTAGGTAAAGAAACACTCATTATTGATATGCATGTCTAGATATTAAGAATTTTTGTTTATGTTCTTTTTTTTAAAGATCTAATCTATCTTTTTTTATCTTTATTTAAATCCCCCCAACTTAGGCTAGTTGATCTAATGCAATTTTTTTCTTCATTACTAGAAAAGGGCCCTTGCATATTACAGTTACATTGACCATTAAGTAATATCAACACAATTGAGAACCAACTACTAGGACCTTGGGAGTTAGATTACTATATGTTGTCTTTCTTTTTCAGGAGAAATAGAATAGAGACATTCTATTTTAATGTTGTTATGCTATTTTGAACATCAACAGATCTAGCCCTAGAAGGAGGGCCTTAGGAACAAACTGGCTCGAATTGGGTCATTCTCACCAGATAGGTACGAGAGAGTTCTTAGATCTTCTCAGAATCCTGAACCATTGATTGAACTCCAAACCCGTACAGACCCCAAGCCCGTAGGGTTTTGATCCCACCATTTTTACCACCACTTACTCCACTCGGCTTTCCACCAAATCCTCCTATTCCACCACTGGTCCAACAAGTCCCACCACCTTGACCCATGGATTTCTTTGTGAATAACCCCTCACCACTAGGAACTGTCACTGGGGGTATACATGATCTTCCCAAGAACCATGAGAGGTTATGTCCCAAGTATATGCATGGAGAATCAAGGAGTGTTGAAGAGCACATGCATGCCTTTAAGGATGCCTGTACTCATAATCAGGTAGCTCATCATAATTTTTTGTGTAGGTTATTCCCCTATTCTTTGGGTGATATGGCATACAATTGGTATTTAAACCTACCCCAAGGGTCTATTATGAGTTGGAAAGACTTGGAAAATACCTTTATTAATCAGTTTTGGGTCTATGTAGACCCAACCATTCTATATCACCAATTTTATATGATAAGGAAGGAATCCCATGAACCATTTCCTTTATTCAACACAAGATTTCAGAGAATGTACTGAAGGCTACAGGGTCCTTACTTGGTTCCTGAGAATATTGTCATTCTGGAATATTTAAGGGTCATAGATCCTTTGATTGGCCTATTTTTATAGAGGACATATGTTGCTAATGAAATTGATTTGTTGTCTAAATTTTATCACCTAGCCATCAAATTGCAACAACAGATAAGCTTACAAACGAGGAGTTTGGGAGGAGTTCTTCCTCCCATAGGATATCAGATGCCTACCCCCAAATCCTATGTTCAACACAGTCCCAGGGATGTCTTATTATCAATATGGACCCATGTCTGAGTTGCAAGCCCCACCTCCCTTTCCATTCTTCACTAATGGTACTCAGAACTCCTCCTAGCAAACACAAAATTACCAAAATCAAGCTGGAGGATCAAATCCTGTTGGGTAGCCATTTGTAATAAAGATTACAGAAAGTGAAAGAACTCTCTGACTGAGCAATGAGATGGAAACTCTCAAGAAGACTCTATCTCATATGTCCAATGATATGGCCCAACTTAGACAGAACCCCCCTCAGAACCAGAACCAAAGTTTTCAAAATCAGGGAGGGTATTCTAATAAGGGTGGTTACCCCAACCAAAACTCCAACCAGAATTATAACACCAATTAGAACACCAATAGGAACTTCCAGAACCAAAATTCCTCTAACCAAAACTATCAAAATTAGAACAGGGGATATAATCAAAGGTCTAACAATAATAGACCATGGAATACTAGACCTAATAATGGGGGAGTTTCCCATAATTATCAGGTGGGTGATGAAAAGCCACACACTGCAAATGTGGCAGATCTCAACTTTATGACAAATTGGTGTAGGTTGCATGATACTGCATCTCATTCTGAGGTTAATTGCCCAGAAATGGAGAAGGTAATAAAAATTGCACAAGACAATGCTCCATTTCAAGGTGCATCCAACAAATCTAGTGGATCAACGGATACTGCCATGGCCTATGACATCTTTGATGAAGAACTTACATTCCCCAACTAGGAAGAGAATGAAATAGTGGAAGACATATACAATGCCTAGACCTTCCAAACCAAGGGAGGCCATTTCCTTAGAAATTAGAATAGAGGGCCATTTACCACATCTGCTCCTCCTAATAACATGGTCCCACTGAATCAGAATGTGGATAATAACCCGCCACCACCAAAGGGTCCATCAGACTCTTAGAATAAAGGTGACCCACCTTCTTTTCCTAAGTATCAGGTAAAGAATGATTCATAGTTTGATTTCATTGCAAAGATGGAGAAGCAAATTACTTCATTGTCATTCTTCGACATTATGAAGTGGTGCCCTACCCAACATGAAATTTTGTTAAGATCCTTGGAGGAGGCAAACCGGTCAAAAGGGATAGGTAAGGTTACTCCAATAAACGAGATGAATGCAACCCTCTATAAAGGTAAGACTGTTACCCCACCTTTCCTTTTGAGTTTAAGAATTTTTGGAAAGAATCTGCACAACTGTTTACTAGATTCTGGGGCATTAGGAAACATCATGCTAGTTTCAATTTGTAGGAAGTTAGGTATGAGTCCACTCCAAACAAATAAAAAGGTCATCCAATTGGATAAAATGGAAGTCAATGTGGTAGGAGAACTTAAGAATATTCATGTACAGGTTGGATCTGACCCAAGGATCCAAACTTACATGGTTATCCAAGTTGCTGATATCCTAGAAACCTATGGTATGCTCTTAAGCAAAGACCTAATGAAAAGTATTGGGGGATATTTGTCCTTGAACTTCTCACACATGTGGCTACCCTAGAAAGGGATTGCAACACAAATCATAATTGAGAGCGAGCCTAGGCTTAAACATATGATTACTAAATATGATACTCCCACCGAGGTAGCCTATTTCAAAATTGAGATAGGAGTCTACAAGAAGGAGGAAATCATGAATTTCTCTATACTCCATTCTGATGATCCATTGCCTCTGGAACAGAATGACCTGATGACTACAGTTAACCAACAAGTCCTAATCAGAAAGTTGCAACAAAGTAGGCTAGTACTGGGAGAAGAGGCTGATATGTGGAGTTTTGTTCTTCCCAATTGGTGTAGGGTCCATTATCAGAACCATTTTGAGTTGACTTGTCAACCTTGTGTAGATATCTTGAACCATGTCTGCCAAGATGAGAAAACTTGTGAAAGCCAACCCCAAGCACTCACCAATAAGTTTTCATTTGAAGCAAAAGATGCAACCATCCTTACAAGAGCCAGTCTTGCTCAAAAGGAAGATTCTTCCCAACTTGAGCAGACTCAGGTTCTATACTTTGAAATACAAAGAGAGACTGAGGAATCTCAACCTTTGCTTGTTACACCAACCTTGGATACCCTTCCAATGCCCAAGGCATTGGTAAAAAATGTACTAAATCATGATCTAATCCAAGAAGAGGTTCAGGAAACAACTCCTGAATAGATTTTGAATCCAGGTGAACCTTCTGGTAAACCTTGTCCTCAGCTACCTTCAAATCTTGATGGCCAGTACCAGTCTAAGCCGCCACATACTTCTAGTAAGAAAATAGCTATAACCCAAAAGAAGAAAGAGATCCTAGCTCTGGGTCAATTATGGAGTCTTAAATTAGATGGCTCCAAGTCCAAATTAGGAAGTGGGGCAGGGATTGAATTAACCAACCCGAAGGGGAAGACATACTTTGCTTCTTACCGGTTATAGTTTCGTTGCACTAACAACATGGAAGAGTATGAAGCACTTTCTCGAGGTTTGATGTTTTCTCATAAGAAGAAAGTCTCATCTCTCATGGCTATGGGGGATTCTGAAGTAATTGTCAAGCAAGTATGTAGCCAATATACTTGTCATAACAAAAGGTTGGCTACTTATAGAAATAGAGTTTGGAATCTGATTGAGGATTTCGATGCTTTTGGAATCACTTTGATTCCTAGGGAAGACAATCAGATTGTAGATGCTTTAGCAGTTGTTGCTAGCACATTGGAGCCTATTGAGGACTCCAAGTTGAAAATATTTCCAGTTGAACTAGTCTCAATCCCAGCAGTTCCGGATAATGTCCAGAATTTTCAGGTATTTGATGATGACCAACACGTACTCGCCTACTTGGAAATTTCTGATGTCTTCGAGGGACAAATAATAGATGAGTCAAAAAGAGATCATGGGGATTTGGACCATGAGAGTTGTGACACTGAAGGGATAATGAATTTGAAAAGAAACAACATTCCCAAGGGGATGGTAGCTTTGGAAAGAATATTTGACTCTGATCCTCGGGCTCGTGAAAGGGTGCCAATAGAAAGTGATGGAGGGAAGCACAAATCTATTATTTTGGTTGATTCAGGTCCTAAAAGAAATGTTTATATAGGCAAAACCTACCCTGAGGAGATTAGAGATAAAATAGTTAAGGTATTAAAAGAAGACATTGCAGTTATTGCTTGGAGTTATGAAGATTTAAAGACTTTTGATACCTCTGTGATCAGGTGGAGGTGGAGGGTGGTCCCATAATAGTGGTTTACAATTTTTGGCCAAACTAGAGACTGAAATTATTATTTTTAACTAAATCTTCACATTCGGGCACCTATAGCGGCTAAACCGTGAGGAATTTGGAGATGGTACAAACTAGAGTCTCATGAAATTTTGTCTATAGATTCTAAAAATATTTTTTTCAAAATTTTGGAATCAAATTGCACTTCTTTTCCATCTCCATGAATTTTTTTCAGAAAACAACATTTTTAAAAAGTGGCCACCATATAATGCATAACTTTTTTTCCATGAAGGATAAATTCTAATTCTTTCAAATTTAGATTTGTAACTTTGATATCTAGTGCTTCCACTTGGTTAGATAGTTTTTATTGAATATTTTTTCTTTAATCAAGTTTCAAAGTCAAATAATTACAATTCAGACTACACAACCATATAACGACTTTTTTTGTATATGTCAAAATTTTTTTTTTTTTGTTGGATAAAGACTTCAATATCTGGTGCACTCATATTTTTCAAATTTTTTTCTGATAATCTTCTATTTTCCACATGTGAAGAACAAAGAAATTTATTTTCGATGAAAAACCTATGTTTAATAAAACTTAAAAAACAAATACATAACAAAACCAAAACATATTAAAATATATTCATTGGATAGCTTGTTCTGAGGAATAACATAATCATTTGAAATAAATTTTAAATGAATTCATTTGATCCCCAAAAGCTAAATCAAAAGTGATTTTTTATTAGCATTTTGATAGGTGTAAAGGAGGGCATTTATAGGTATGGTTTAAAACTAGCGAGGTTCTATCAAGGGGGTTTGATCTAAGGTGATTTGATCAAACCCTCTTCAATTGGAATCCTTAAAATGGAACTTTTAAAGGCTTAAATCATTATATTTTCTAAAAATATGTGATTTCAGCTAAAATCAGTTCCTCTCAGGAATTGTAAACCACTATTATGACAGCACCTACGCATACCATACCTCTGAAGCCAAAAGCAAAGCTCTTCCATCAAAAGCAGCGCCTGGTGAATTATTTGATCGAGCCATTAATTCAGAAGGAAGTGAAAAATATTTTGTCTACAAGAATCATCTTCCCAGTACGACACTCCACTTGGGTTGCCAATTTTGTTCCAGTACGCAAGAAAAGTGGGGAGATCAGATTGTGTGTTGATTTCAGTAACCTAAACAAAGCCTCAGAGAAGGATAACTATCCACTTCCTTCTCTTGATGAGCTATTACAAACTGTCAACGGATATCAGATGATGTCATTCTTGGATGGTTATTCTGGGTATAATCAAGTGCTTGTCAGCCATGTCGTTTGGACTTGTCAATGTTGGGGCTACCTTCCAGCATGCAATGGATTAGCATTCAAGGATTTGATAGGTAAGTGTATCATTATCTATGTAGATGACTTAACTATCTTCTCTAAGAATAGAAAGGACCATGATGTTGATTTAGAAAAAGTCCTTAAGAGATGTATAAGCTATGGTGTGTCCCTAAATCCAAAAAAATGTGTGTTTGGAGTTTCTGAAGGGAAACTTTTAGGCCATGTGATATCAAAAAAGGGGATATCCATAGACCCTAATAGAGTTGAAGCCATCTTGAAACTAACAATGCTAGGAAGTAAAAAGGAGATGAGATCCTTCTTTGGAAGGATCAATTTTGTGAGAAAATTTATAATAGGGTTTGCAAAAATTTTCAAACCTCTTAACGAAATGATGAGAAAAGATGCAAAAATAGAATGGAGCAACGAGCCTAAATCTTCTTTCTCATAGATTAAAAAATCAATATCTGAGGCACCTATCTTAACTAGCCCAGATTATCTAAATCCCTTCTATATCTATTCCTTTACATCCAACCATTCACGTGCAATTGTTTCAACACAACGAAGAGGAGAGGGAAATGGAAAGCCAATTGATTTCATGGGCTCCCCATTCAAAAATGCAAAAGTCAGGTACCCTCCCCTTGAGAAGTAGGCATTTGCATTGGTGTGAGCAGTAAAAAAAATTAGGCACTACATTCTTAGGAGCCAGGTTGTTGCCATAGTTCTTGATCCAGCTGTTAAATCTCTCCTTATGCAGAGAGAGTTAGGGGAGAGAAGAGGAAAATGGATGGCTATTTTGCAAGAGTATGATCTAGAAATCCATCCAATGAAGCTCGTCTGAGGATAGGGCTTATCAAAGGCTATGGAAAATGTTGACAAGAGTATCACTTTCCAACATTATATAGTGTAGTCATTCACTAAGGATCCGTGGTACACAGATTTGATCTTATTCCTCCTCAACAATAGATTCCTAGATAGGATGAATGCTACTCAAAGGAGAGCTTTGAGGATGAAGAATTCTCATTACATGCTCAAAGGACGATCCCTATACATAATAAATTATGAAGGAATCTACCTGCGTTGTTTGGATCTGCAAGAAGCCAAGAATGCTATGGCTGAATTTCATGATAAACATGGCACATGGCATGGATATGCAAATTCCTTGGCCCATCAAATCCTTAGGTTAGGATACTATTGGCCCCAAATGTTTAGGGATGCACAATAACATGTCAGGATATGTCACACATACCAGACCTCTGCACCCAAGGAGCGTAATCCTGCAATTCCTTTACAACCAATTTACGAGGTAAGACCATTCGCCCAATGGGCACTAGATTTTGTAGGGGTAATTAATCAAAACTCTTCTATAGGTTATAAGTTCATCTTAACAACAACTGACTACTATATGCGGTGGATCAAGGCTCAACCATGCAAAAATAGCACCACAGAGGTGGTTATTAGGTTTCTTAATGAAAACATCATTACCAAGTTTGGAGTACCCTTCGCCTTGGTATGTGACAATGGCCCCGCTTTCTCATCTGTTGAGTTCATACAATGGGCCTATGAACATAAAATTATTTTAAAGTACTCCTCTAATTACTATCCTCAAGGAAATGGTGTAGTAGAGTCTACCAACAAGAACCTGTTGGATGTGATAAAGAAATTGTTAGAAAACAATCCTAGGGACTGGCATACCTAGTTGAGATTTTCCTTATGGGTAGATCAAACCCGTATTAAAGTCGCTCTAGGAAATTCCCCATTTAAGTTAGTCTACGGTCAAGAGCTGGTCTTACCCATACACCTACAGATCCCTTTCCTCAAGTTTATTTAGGAGTTTTATTCAAAGGATGATCAGATTGAGATAAGGCTAAGTAATCTTTTGAACATGGAAGAACAGAGAGATGCTACTTTACAACAGTTCTTTAAACACTAGGTTGTTGTCAAACATTGGTTTGAAAAAAGAGCTAAAATAAAGGCTTTCAGGATATCAAATCTTGTGTTGTTGTGGGATAAAGATAAAGAGAAAAAGGGAGACCACCAGAAGTTTGATAGACTTTGGTTGGGTCCATATCAAATAGCTGAGATCTTGGGTGAGAATTCTTTTCGCTTGAGTACCCTAATAGGAGAACAATGGACAGTTTCTCAAGCATTACTTTGGCCCATGAGGGTCTGATTTCTGAATTGCTTGTATATATATTGTATGTAATTAGTTGTTCTGTTGTTTCTTTTTTTTTGTTTTGTCTTGGTCATTGGGGACCTTCATTTCTTTCCATTTTAAAATGAAGGGGTTGTTATTTAAAGTATACTACATGCACTAGGAGAGAAATTGATTTAGGTATTTTCAGGCATATCTGTTGAAAGATTTTGTTCTAAACTTATTTATTATGGTCATTTTAACATTGGTTTGAAAAGTTATTAAGAATAAGGTACATTGTAGGTAATCTCATGAACTATGAATGAAGTCTGTCACAAAATAGATAAAACATCTTCCTATGTAAAGTGCCTATTCATCTCAGGGTGACTGTATCTCTGATTCAAGTGAAAAATTTGATTCCCAAAACTATCATAAGATCCATTGTAGTTCTCAACCCACATTTTAGACCAATTATGTTTGAGTATTGAGAAGGTTATTAAAGAATTTCCACAAGTGAAGCATGTAAAAGAAAGAAAGAAAAACTATTGAAAGAAGGGAAAACTCAAAATCAAATGGGTGATTCAAGTATCTCTATTGGGGCTATGGATGCTTGTCTGGCAGTAGAGCAATGCTTTGAGAGAATTAGAGGTATCTCCTTCAGGGCTATGGATGCCTAACTGGGAATAGAGCAATGCCTGGGATTTTATTGCACGACAATTGAAGGACTCAACTTACGTAGCTTAGATCTTAAATTGTAGTTGTTCAGGGATGGATAAAGTTTTTATAAAGAAAGATGCACGCACCATATATGCACACAATCAGATTCAAAAGTAGTTCATGTTGATATAAATCTGAGATTCCAACTCAACCTTACTCAATAATCTAATCATGCTTGAGTTAACATGCTTTACAAACTAGAGGTTCTAGGTGACAAAATTCTTCAGTATCTTGAAAATGGGTAAACCATTTTCCCAGCCAAGTCGCCATTTTTTATGCCTTGCATAACCACCCCATTATTATTTTGGAACAAAATGGGTCCCCCTTGTTTTTGTTTTGTCTTTGGTGTTTTTTTTGGGACCTAGGAGTTGTTTTTTTTTCTCCTAAGTATTTCTTTCTTCTAGTCTAGTGGAAGTGGAGTCAGAGTTGAAACTAGACATGGAACTTTTGTTTGGTTCCAAGTCTGGATTTGATCCCAGTTTCGGGTCCGCCCTCCTTCCTTGTCCTTTTTCATTGTTTGTTGATGTTTCTTGCACTCTCGAGTTTGTTTCTCCCTTGATTTGTTTGTCATTTTCCTTGTGTTTTGTTTTTCCTGAGCGGAAGCAAAACTAGAGTCAGAATCGAACTTGGAACTTTGTGAAATTTCAAGATTTTGTTTCCCTTTCGATTCCAACTCCGCTCATTTACTTTGTGTTGTTGTTTTCATTGGTGTTTGGGCTAGGTTCGGTCTTGTTCCAGTCCTGCTTCCCATTGTGCTTTTTGTCCTTGTTTCATTTCTTGTTCCTTTGTCAGGAGCATAATTGGAATCAGAACTAAACTTTGGACTTTGTAAAAGTTCCAGTTCTAGTTTTGGTCCCGATTCTGCCCCTATTTCCTTTTGTTGTTTATCTTTGTCGCGGGACCGGAGTTGGGTTCAGAGTTCAATAAGAAAATTTTTAAATACTTTCTTGTTCTATTTTGGATCCAAGTTCGCGTCCGCCCTACTTTTGGTGTTCACTAGAGTTAACTGTTCATTTTGTGTTGTTTGCTCCGCCTCCGACCTACCACATTTATGGCATTAATTGCAACCTCCTCACATGCGTGAAATGATTTTAAAATATTAATTGTGTTTAACTAACTCATTGTCTTTTTTACCGAAGCTAGGAAAAATTTGAGAGGAGATATTTGATTGCGAAGGCGTAATGGTGAGTGAATGTTTGTCAAGTTTCAGTCTTTCCTTGTGGATCTTTCAAGGTAGGGTTTCATTTCCCTGTTTTTCTTGTTGTGCTTTGTCGTTTCTTTCTCGTGTTCTTGCTCATTGTGTTTTGGTGCGTTCATAGGACCCTTTTTTGTGAATTTTGGCTCCTTTCTTAGTGTCTTTTGGTTTTATTTTTGTCCTTTTTTGTTTTCCGATTCTATTTTCTTTCTTTCTGTTTTGTTTGTTTTCCATTTTGACATCGCTTTCATGGAAGGTGTGTTTTGTTGTGCCCTAGTTTCTAACTAGGGTTTTTTTTGGTTGGGTCCTCCGTGTGTTAAATTCTTTTGGATTTGTTTGAAGGCCCTTTTGTTTCTTCTTTTGTGTCAATTTTGTGATTTCCATGTCGGGTTTGTGATGCCCTAATTTTTTGAGTCGACATGTCATGCAAACTAGGGTTTGCTCGATGACCTTAATAGAGTATTCAACCTTAGGGTTTAAATTGGTCTTTATGCAGTTGGGGGCTAAGGTTAATCCCTTCTATTTGGAATTTCTTATAAACCCATGTGACCCAGGTCCTTAAATTCATGTTACCACATCTATGAGAAAAGTGCTCCATTTTCATGAAAACTGGCGGAAGTGGAATGAGGAAAAAACTTGTCCCGTTGATGTTTGCATTGGGGTTCATTCCCAAAATGATCCCACCTTCGATTATGGTTAATATTCGTCTTCACACTTGCCCTTTAGTGGAGCTGGAAGCAGAATGGAGGTCGAACTTGGAACTAGTGATTAGTTTCAGGTTCAATTTGTGTTTCGATTCCGGATTTGGTCTCATCCTGGTTTTGGTCTCGATCCCGCTTGGTGCTGAAATAGTTCTCTATTCCTTATTCATCTACAGATTCACCTCTGATGAAGTTTGGAATTTGGCTAAGTATGAAAGTTTTCCCAAAGAGGTAAAGGAAGGATGTTGGTTGATGTATTGACTTTTTATGATTTTGTTCAGCTAATACAAGAGTTTATTGCAGCAATTGAGAGATGTCACAAGCATCAGAAGAGGCTTCTCGAAGGATCCAACCTGTAGAAACTTCAAGGCAAGGAGCTAAGCCAAAGAAGATCAAGGTGGGGCATCTCCCTTATACTCTAAGATACAAACAAAGGGAAGCTACTCTCATAGCTAGCACAGTTGATTCAAATTAGGTGGAAATCACTAATACCAACATGAGTTCATTTAGTTGTGAGGAGTTTCTCTTGGAAAAATTTGGTGAAGAGGTGACAGGGAGGACACAAAGAATTGTCCAATCTAGATTGGCACATGTTTCCATCTTCCCCTTATCAGTCCAGTGTCCTAAATTCATAATGACTGTAGCCAAAGCATACAATCCTGCCACTAGGAAATGTGTGGATTTGCATGGGAATGTTATTATTGACCTAACACCCCAAATGATTAGATTTATGTTTAATGCACCTGCTCCACAAAATCCCAGGTAGCTCAATGAAGCAGAGGCCCTCAAATTATATAGTGACAAGAAGGAGACTAATAAAACTCATATGAAGAAGAGTTGGATGAGAGTTGAGAAAAAATCTTTAGCTAAGCTTCCTGACTAGCCTAAAAGGGTAGACTTCTACAAGGAAATTTTAGACATAATAATGATGCTCTCTAGGGTGTTTGGGAAGAGGGATGCTTCCCAATTCAAGGAATGGATGTTACCATTTATTTGGACTATCCTTGATGGAAAACAATAGTTTTATTGGCCTATGATTGTATCAGATTGCATACACAATCAAATGCTTAGAGTGAGAGAAACCAAGAGTTTCTTCATGACCTCTTATGTGATTTATGTTGTAGCCAGAAGGGGGATTATTCCTAGACTCAATGCAATAGGTATATTAGGATAAGCTCAAGGAAAAAAGAATGTGTGGGATCACTATGATCAACTTACCTTGCAGACCTCAGAGTCTCACTACATGAGGGTTAATGATGCATTTATGTATGTCATCATTAACTGGTTAACAGGGGATGTTGGTTATAGATTGAGTAGAGAGGTCATGGCCTTTATTACAGAATGGGGACATTGGTATATCCAATACCCTAGATTTACCTACTACAGGCTAGCTGTTTTTGATGGCCACCCCCATCTATTTCCCAGATGTTGCAGCAATAGGATAGTTTTGATGGATTTCATCTATCAAGCATTGAGGTTCAATTTCATGTTTGGGACCAAGCATAAGACCGGTTGCCACAAATTCACCATGAAGTTGGGTGAATATAGTTGTGCACACAATGTGGCAGCTAAGGAAATTTGTGATGAGTTGATCTACTTGAAGTTGGGTTTTTACACTTCGAGGAAACATTTTGACCCTAAACATAAGATGCAAGGGCTCCTTCCTACTGTCTTTGACAAACACTTTTATCTGCTGGAGGAATTTTGGATGGACTTACAAGATGAATATGATCTCAGGAGGAGAAACTATGAAAGACTTCCTATTCCACTCATGGTTGAGTATGGGATAGAAGAGGACATCCCTGAAACATTATTAGAAAATGGGGTAAATTTGGATCCCTAGTATGATGCAGAGAATATAGGCACTAGGTAGCTTGATCTAGTGGACTAAAATGTAGAAGAGTCTGTTGACATAAATCAGATTGCAATGCCAGTTTGGACAAGAGCATTCAATGGGTTATCATGAGGGTTAAGGAGCCAGAGGCTCATACATCCAAGAAGATGAAGGCTGTAGGAACCACCCAATATAAAAGAACAAAAATAAAAATGCCTCCTAACGAGCCTTTGGAATTTCCCCCTCCCAATTCAGGAGAGGAGACTACTGCCCAAGATCTTCATGAGGTACACGGAGGGGAGGCCATTATAGAAGTTGGTGCCTCAACATCTATTATAGGAGAAGCATCCACTTAGCCTTAGCCTCTATTATGGAACAACCAAGTGAGGAAGTGCCCATAGGGACCCTCCACAAAGAAGCTAAGTTGTTGAAGGAGAAGGAGCCCGAGGTAGAAATTCATGACATTGAGACAGACTCTGAGGCTACCCCATACGATAAGGAAACTCATGTGGTGGAACCCCTTGATGTAATTGAGGATGTAGGAACTGAACATGTGCTGACTGAAGAATACCAATGGAATACTTTTTAGGAGGCCATAAGGGAAGCAGATGGCAAGGCACAAGCTAGGGCACTGGCTAAACAATAGGAGATTGATGGTAAGTCACAATCTGATGCATTAGCTAAAGAAAAAAATTTGCAAGCCCAAGCCAAGGCTGATGAATTGGCCAAGCAACAATAACAAAAAGAGAAGGAGCTTAAAATGAAAGAGGAAAGAGATAAATTGACTTTGCAGCAGAAGATTCATGACCTTGAGGAGGAAAATGCTGCTCATAGAAGAGAGAAAGAAGCCCTTAAGGCTAAATTTAAGGTTGTGGAAGAGGCCCATAAAAAGAAAGAGGAGAAAGAATTCTTGGAGAGAGAGAAGGAGGATGAGGAACTTGCTCTACATGAGAAGAAATCTAAAGAAGCATGGGATTATTTCAAAGAAATGGAGAAGCAAAGAGACCAAATGTATGAAGAAAGGAAGTCAGAAGAAGAGTGTTTGAAGAAGGAGTTGGAAGCCAAAAGATTGCAAGATCAAAATGATAAGGAAGAGGCTAAGAAACTTTCACAAGAAGAGGCACAAAGAGAACAACAAAATGTGCAAGAGGTTGACTCTCAAACTAAGAACACAATATTGCAACCTTTATCTTCTGCCATTACTCCTTTTTCTTCAGCACAAATAGTCACTACTCCTATTGCTCCTACATCGTTGAAGCATGACTTAGAGAAGAAACAAATAGTGGTGGATAAGGATAGGGATGATATGCAAATGACTGATTACCAATTGGGTATTGTGAATTTGGGGAGACCTATAAGGAACCAACAAATGAATCTCATTGATATTGTAGCTTCCTCCACAAAATGCGGAATGATTAAAGATAAGCAAAAGAAAGATGAGCTTAAAGCCCAATTGAATCAGTTGCAAAAGTTTTTAAAGGATGTCTCTACTCCATTTTCTCAACAAGTTGTTGCTCTTGAATCCCCAGTCTTACTAACAAAGAAGGAAGTTGATGACTTGGTGCAGATGGGGAGTAAGGTGGGGATGCTTGAAAGATGGATTGATAGGCTCAATTAGGAGATTGTTGAAGTACTAATTGATAGTTTTAAGGTTCATGAAACAATAGTTGAGCTGGTAGGAAGTATGAATCAACATGTTGAAGACCTAGAAAAGAAAGATGAAGAATACATGGAATATGTTAAAAATATTAAGGACATTAACAAAGTGCCCAAGTCAACTCTCTTGGAGCAATCAATTCTTGAAGAGGACAATGCATATTTTTTTGGGAAGATTGTGAGCATAATAAGATTCAAGTCCAAGTTCATTCATGAGAATAGTAATGAGGTTCAAGAAGTAAGCAAAGACTTGAATGAGTGGATTGATGAATTGGAAGTAGTAGTTTCCATTTTGGTCAACGTGGACATCCCAGTCAAAGAGAGTCTTCCTTTGAACAAGTTGAGAGAGAAGTGGAGTAGTAGATTTGAAGAGATAATGCAAAAAGGAGATGATGGAGAAGATTTTTTGTTGGATAGATTTATGGACATTAGGGAAGAGGTAAAATTTTCCAAAAGGGAACTAATTAAATTGAAGGATATGTAGGAATATGCCTTAGGATAGTTAAAGAGGATCAAATTTGAAGAAAATTGGTTAGATGGGCTTGATTTAGATATCCTTCAACAAGTGTTCTCTAGTTATGATGAGTATATCATGGACCAAGTAGTGCAGGATTGAGTTGGCAGTAGAGTATTCTTTTCTTGACACCACATCCTCTCTTCTCCTATTTTGTAGGATTTTAACACAAGTTAGACTCCAGTTCCCATTCCCTAGTTCCACCTTCACTCTTGGGCATCAAAATTTTGTGTAACAAAGCAGTCAAGTCTTTATGTAACTGAAGATTAGTCATCTTGTTCCTTCATGTAGTTTTGGTTCCTTAATTTGTGGATCTGAGTTTTTTTGATTGGGAGGAACTTGTGCCTGACATGTCTATATGTACTTCTTGGCTCTATTTTGTAAAGATTGGCTCATTGAAGAAATATTAGCCATTTGATAATAGCAATAGGAATTATAGTCTTGGAATTTCATAGTTTTTAGCAAGATACTTTGAAAAGTTCAGTTGAACTTGGATACATTTTATAGCTTTTTTTATATAGTTTACATGTTGATAATTTTGGACCTCTTTGATAAGGTTAATGAATCATAATCAATTTTTATGCCATTGATTTGTTGTGCCTAAATTTTTTCTATTTGATGAGAATCAATAGAGGAAACTGGATTTAAGATTATCTCATTGAATTATCTATGAATGAAATTGTTGTTATATCTATTTGATCTGTTTTTTAATGATGTGTGAATGATCTATTTCAAGTTTTGAAGTAAAATTTTAGTGAATGGTTGTGATTGTGAATTAGCACTATGAATGTATGCAGTGGTGTAGATTATTCTATGGATTGCATCATGTTGTGGTTTTGGTTAGGTAAAGAAACACTCATTATTGATATGCATGTCTAGATATTAAGAAGTTTTCTTCATGTTCTTTTATTTTAAAGCTTTGATCTATCTTTTTTTATCTTTATTTAAACCCCCCCAACGTAGGTTAGTTGATCTAATGTAGTTTTGTTCTTCATTACCAGCAAAGGCCCCTTGCATATTACAGTTACATTGACCATTGAGCAATATCAGCACAGTTGAGAACCAAGTACTAGTTGCTTGGGAGTTAGATTACTATATATGTTGTCTTTCTTTTTCAGGAGAAGTAGAATAGAGACATTCTATTTTAATGTTGTTTAGTTGTTTTGAACATCAACATGATCCACAACCAAAAAATCCACATAAGGTACAATGTTGACATCAAGGAAAACATTGCAACACATCGTTATACACCTTTTCTTGTCCCTCATGCTCATGTTTCCTATCAACATCTATGACATCCTTTGAACAATATGATGATGAAGTATATACAAAGTGTACAATGACCTTTCTTATATATACAAGGTGTGATGTAGTACCAACATTAAATGAGTGTTTCATAATTAAATGATATGACTCAACATTAAATGACCTTAGGACACTAAAATTTAATAAAAGATAAAATGATAAAATCTTATCTATTCAGTAGATAAACTAGGACCTAAGTGGACTTAATATGTAAATATGACCCCATTAAGTAACTAGATAGGAATGAAGGAACACAAAGACCACTGAGAGGGGGGGTGAATCAGTGGACTACAAATTTTAACTTTCTAAGCAATATGGCAAGAAACACTGAAAGCATAAACCATGAGCAAAAGAAAGGTAACTAAACCAAACACACAAAATGCATCCCACAACACAAGATATACGAGGAAAACCAAAGATGGGAAAAACCTCGGTGAGAATAGCTGCTAGAGACTACTACTCTAATCTAGCCTCATAGTAAAAATGCTTTCTGTTACAATTTATGGGAACCAACCCAAAGGAACACCAATTCCAAGTTTATGAGCACCAACTCAAAGGAGCTTCTACCCCTATTATGAGCACCCACTCAGATGACTATACAATGAGAGATTTTTTATTACAATTTGAATATCTTGTTACAAATGAAGTTTTGTAACTCAAACAGATTTATGCACTTGAAAGACTTTTGTTAACTTGTTGTCCTCAAACAACTTCTAGTCTTCAATCATTCACTACCTCTGCAAGTATTCTTGATTTCCTCCTTTCTGTTCTTTTTCAACCTCACAACACATTATATGATATTCTCTGCATCAACACAATAAATCTCTTTAAAAATGTATCACATGCCTTCACAACACTTCTGCAAAAATAAAGCATTCAACACTCAGAAATGCATATTCTACTTTTACAGAGTTATCTTCTCTCTTTCTCTCCACTCTACCCTTTCTCTCTTCTCTCCACACACACAAACAAACTTTGAAAAGGTTACAACAAATGAATAATTTCATTTTTTATATATTACTCTTGTAGAACAAGGAAATTTCATAGCCCTAAACTCCAAACAAATATTTCTGCAATTTTTTGTCAATAACATTCTGACATTCCTGTAGCAATCTTTCTGCATATTTTTGATATTCCTGTAGCAGTATATTTTTAATTAGAGATATCTTATCTTCCTCTTGTTATCCCATATGCAATATTTTAATGCTCTTCTTGAGCAACTAAATGATTTGATGTTGCTACATCTATTTAGACTAGCTTCCATTAATTAAAAATGTCTCTTCCTTATTTTTTAATCCAAACAACAATCAAATTCTTGTAGCATCGATTTTCCCAATTTAACTACAGCTTGCAAATCAGATTTCAATATCTAATCTATAATAAATAGAAAACTCTATCTAGGGCATCGCCAAACACTGCAAGAGGTATGTTATTTAGACAAAAGATTTAAAAATATTTTCATTGAGTGCTACTACAGAAAGAAACTTCACCACCAAGGAAAGAATCACCCAATAAAATATGATTTTATTCGAACCATGCCAATACAACTTAAAATCAAGGAAATAATATTTTAAAAAGAAAAAAAATTGATATGCATTGATCAAAGATAATTGCCTTGTTGAATGGAGGAGTCGACTTAGGGTTAAACCGCCATACCTTTTGTTGAAGGAAAAAATAAATAAAAAATTTCTTTGCAGTCCTGGAATTTGCATGTTATCCTTTTGCTATCATAACATTTGAGTGATGACATAACACAACCAATATCCTTTAGTCGTGCAAAACCCTAGCAAATAAACAAAGAGGTAATCAACCAAGCTTCCACATATTCACCTAGTTTTTACTAGCATGTCATTCTTCCACAAACTATCTGCCACGTATATGCCAAATCATTTTTCTCTCATTGGTCCAAGTTGTAAAGTTGACTATTGTTGACCAGCCATTTAAAATTTTATTTGAACTGTGAAGTTCTTGTCGCTATGAGGTTTCTGTAGCATGAATTGCACATTGTTGTTGTTGCAAACTGTGAGGTTCTTGCAGCACGAATTTCCTATCACTGTGAACTTCATGTAGTTGCATACAATGGTTTTTGTACCATGAGTTGGCATAAATGGAAATCTAATCCAACCAACAAACTCAATGCCAACAAGGAAATGTACCTATTTATACCAACACCCCCTTAAGTAAAACACTAGTAGAATTTGTGATCTGTATAGGATCTAGACTAGATTGCAGTATTTAAATGCTTAACTTTTACAATGCTTTTACAATGATTATTTCAAGTTAATTAAATCGAAATTAACTTAAGGAAATAACAGAATGAAAGTAATAACAAGGTGATTATAACAGAAAGGAAGGAAATGAGAGAAAGAAAGAGAGAGAAGAAGAGAAGTGCAAACAGTTGATAATGGAGTTCGTCACAAATGTGACTACGTCTCCGGGTCCACTCCAATAGAGAGACCGATTCGATTAACTCCAAAATCAATTACAAAGCGCCACAATCATTCTCCAAGCACTTTGGCAGCATAACAGTGTTCTGACGTGCAAGAATGACTCAAAGAATCTCCACAAGACCTCTCTTTCGTCTAACTCCACAGCTTCAAGACTTCGTCACCTGAAAAAAACTTGATCCCCTCTCTCACCTTACACCCCTTTTTATACAAAGAATTTGCTCAAATTGGCCTTTAACCAATTGATTTGAAAATATTTCCCAAATCCACCTTATCTCTCCAAATACATAAAAATCTTCAAAAATCTCCCTATTTTACATAATATTTTCAACCTCCTCCATTTTTAACATATATTAATCTTTAAAAATATTTTAGAGCCCTTCAATCTTTCTTCTTTTCGGGCTTTATGGTTTTGGAGGTTACATTTAATCCTTTAAAAGGATTATAGTTTGTTGTTTTTTAATTTAAATTAGGGAGTTTTTGTTTATTTTAAAAGGCATTCGGGTTAACAACACACTAAAACCAACCGATGCCAACATATACTCTACATCCGTCCACTGGCTCGTTGGTTACAAAGCCTTTTGGGGAACCCGCGGTTCCGGGTTCCACTCCCGGCCGGTGCATTTTAAAACCAAATTTCAACAGAATCTTAACAAAACAAAAATCCGCCATATCCATGTTAGCGGTCGCTGCGTGGCCCGTTGGTAACCCGCAAGGATAGGAATGCAAAGGTTGAGGGTTCGAGCCCCTTGCGGGCAGTTGAAACAACTTTTGCAACCGAAATGAACTAGCCTGTCCGCCAAACAAAATGACAGGCCACGTGGCAGAAACTGATTTGACGACAATCGCTGACTAAGAGCTGAGTGTCATGCTGACAAGCCGATGACATGGCGCTGACTCGGATGACAACTGTGCAGCTGACTGTGTGCTGACGTGTGTACGGATGACACGTGTCATCATCCTATTGGTCCGTACATTGCTAACAAAGATGCCACATGGCAGATCTCGGTTGGTCCATTTCGGATTTGTACGGACTGCTGACATCATCTTGTACGGACGCTGACATCATCATTCACCTTCTAGTCACCAAGTCAACTAGGAGCTTTGACCGTTGATAAGTTGAGCATATGATGTCGGATTTCGACGAAACGAGTTGCGTTGGAAAGCTTGCGACGAGCTCTTCGCGATGATGCCAACTTCGAAAACTTTTGGCGACATTATTTTTTTCGCTTCCTAGACGCCCTCTGATCCCAGTTTGACCCAAGGTTTGACTGGCCATAACTTGCACAAATGGACTCCTTTTTGCTCTGTTCGAGTTGCGTTGGAATCAGGACGCTGAGCTCTTTCTGATGGTGCAGATTCTGGAGAGAAATGAGACACTTCAATTTTCACTAAAAAATGTCCACCGGATCAATTTGGCAAATAAATGACTATGTGACTAACACTTTTAGTCACAACAACTAAAGATGACTAAATTCTACTCATTTTTTGCAACACAACTATTAATGACTAATTTGATCGTCGGGTAAAAAATGACTAGTCACACATAAAAATTGGACAATATGATATTAAAGTGGATAATTAAATAAAAAAATCGAATTGAGAGAGTGGGTTGTATTTTAATATAGTATAATAATAATAATAATATATTATATTACAATACAATATATTATATTATATTACAATACAATATATTATATTATATTATAATATAAAATGATATTATATAATATATATTATAATATATATAATTATATAATATTATAATATATTTAAAAGCGGGAGATTTAATTTTGAAATCCTATTTTGCAATGAAAAAAATGTGGGCAAAGGAGATTTGAAATGACTCAAGGTTTTGAAAAAAAGGCGGGCAAAGGAGCTTTAACTAAAACAAATGTGAAAGCATTTTTTTTTTTTTTGCAAAATAGCTCGGTGGCTATGGCAAAGTAGATAAAGGAGGTTGCGAAGCAGGGGAAGGGTTGCAACAAGGACATAACTAGCTAATAGAGATAATCAAAGGTGTAGAAGACAAAGGTATGGCGACAATAGACATAGGCAATGCAAAATATGCAAAATATGCAAAAAGGCCAAAGCAAACTATTCCTTGCAAATAAACCCTAAAGGTGAATACCATCGAGGAAGAGTTTGGAGGAGCCAAAACCAATAGCGGTGGCGAAAGTAGCAAAAAATGACGATATAAGGTAAAGGACGACATAATGTAAGAACCTAAATTTTCTCATTATCAGATCTTGGCCATCATTTCATTTTAATAAACATACTCTAAAACCTTCGTCGAAACCTTATTTTTAGGTTGTAGCTCACCAAATTGGAGAAGTGAAAGGTCAATACCAAGGACAAAGATTTTGGAGGATCGAATCCAATGGTGCAAAACATGGTTTGTGGTTTAGTATTTCCACAACTCACTTACATTCTTGATCCATAACATGCATCTTTTATCATTAAATCCTACAACCCAAAATTTGCATACATTGGTTACACTGTTTTTGCAACAAAATTGGAGAAGTGAAAGGTCAATGCCAGGGAGGAAGAATTTGGAGGAGTGAATCCAATCTGTTTACAGATCATAATATATGTTCACCTTGTATGAAGTATTAGAACAATTGAATTTTTTCATTTGTCTTGGAATCATTGTTTTGAATTTGAATTACCTTCTGAACTTTGACAAAGGTTTGATGTGTAATTTTATGTTGGTATTTTGGTAGGATGGGTGATTTAGAGATAGACAAGCATGCACAATACATCAATTCTCTTGGAAAGGTATTCAAATATTTTAATTTTTCCCAAAACATGAATTTGTTTTAGTTTTTTGATGTATTTCACTGTTATTAATTAATATTGATGGGTTATCAGAAAAAAGATCTCAATTCAATGGTAATGGAACACTTGAGAATGAGTGGTGTATATTAGGGTCTAACATCATTAGATCTCATGGGGAAGATGGAAGATGTGGATCAAGAAGTTGTTGTTTCTTGGGTGTTGTAGTGACAACATGATTGTGGTTTGTTCATCATGTTAATATTGTCTTTTTAATTTTTTGTTTGCTTTCCTCAATGTTTCTTGCTTGGAACACTAATAGATGTTGGTATTACACATATATCAAACATGGCATGACTCTTTTAAATTGTATGGTAAACGCAACCAATATCTATAGTTGGAAGCATTTTTTTTGGAAAAAGGAAATTATGTTTTGGGGGTTGAATTTATTTCCATTGTTGAAAATTTTAAGATTGCATTTGTTTGTTGTAGTTCTAACTTGCAGTTTTAAGTAACCACTATTTGTTTTCTAAAACCATAATAGCTTGCTTGAAGTTAATCCATAGCAATGATATGCTACATTTACCATTCGATTTATATATCCATTCAAAATTGTTTTGTTTACCATTGGCTGCTATCAACTGATGTTCCATGTGCTCTTAGTTAAAACCCTCTTTCTCTTCCTTCCAATCTTTTATAATTTTCACTATCATTTATAAATTTATTCTCAAACTATTCTTTATGCTTATTTTTCTTAACTGTAAATTTTTTCATATTATTGCTGTGAAATTCCTTACCATCCCACTTTGTTTTTCATATTTCAAAGTTTCATAAATATTTTAAAAATATTAACAAATTTTAAGCTTTTTGATTGTGGAAAGGTACAAAGCAAGGAGAAAATGCAAAACCAGTGCCTTACTAGATGCATTTATAGCCCACCCCATGTGCAACAGTGGCATCACTGAAGACATGCATTCACACTAATGGATTTTTAGCTTTAGTTTTAGTTTCTTTTCATTTTTAAAAGCATAATAAATCAGCAATTTGCATACTGCGAAAGATTATGTCTTCAAAACTCTATATATAGAGCTCTTTGTAACATATTTTATATACAATTTGAATATACAGTGAATTATTTTCCAACACTTTTTTTTCAATCCTTTGAGCAAATTTTTTGAAGTTTTATGATTGTTTTAGTTTAATTTTTGTATAACATAAGAGATTTAAAGTTTTATATCTTTCAATCACAACATAATTTCAATGACAACTTCTCTTGGTCTGAAATTTCATAGACTAGTTATTGTAACAACATTCTCCAAACATAGGAGTTTACATACACATTTTAAAGTATTATTTCATAAATGACTAAATAAATGACTACCATGACTAAATAAACGACTAAACCATGACTAAATAAATGACTACAATGACTAAATAAATGACTACCAAGACTAAATAAATGATTATCATGACTAAATAAATAACTACAATGACTAAATAAACGACTACCATGAATAAATAAACAACTACCATGACTAAATAAATGACTATCATGATTAAATAATTGACCAATTAACAACAATCAATGACTAAATTAATGACTAGATATACTACCAAATTGATCAATCAAAACAACCAATAAATGACTAAAAATGGTTTAGTCATGAATTTTGTCATGTTATAAATGACTAGCAATAAACTTCTAATGGTCACATGACCAATTTTTAGTAGTTTTTTCAGTCATTTATTACTATTTTTGTTCTAGTGAAACTTAGGGAGAAGTAATTATTATACAAATGATGCAATGATGAAATGGTGGGTATCATAAACGAGGCCATTTTAGGTACCCATGTACAAATGCAAATGCAATCTCTCACAAATGGAGAATAGGAGAAAACCATGTAGGGAAAAAATATTCCCCAAAAAAGAGATGAAATATAATTAAGTGATGAAAGATGGAGGATAAAATGATAATCCCCAAGTACAAATCCATCACATATAGAAATTAGAAATTTCCCCCCACAATAGGGAAAGAAAGAGACCATAGAGCTCCCCATATTGAAGTAACTCCACAACCGCTGAAGAAAGTCTGAAGACAAAACAAAATCCAATGCCAACAAACAACATGTATCCCCTTGATAAGAAATAAATCTAATAGTTGATGTTGAAGAAACATAATTTCCATGAAAAATCAAGAGGGAAGAAGCCTTAAGAATGATACCTTTGAAGATGCAACAAGTGTCTCTGAAGATGTGTCAATAAAATTAGGTGTGACCCCAATCAAGGAAGAAGAAAAAGGATGTGGAAACTCAAGAGAAACCTCCAAATATTTATGATTGAAGAGGAGAGTTACCCCCTCAAACATGCCCTCCAAATCTATAAAATAGGAATGAGAAACCAAATCTGATATACCTACCATGAAACTATCCTGCAAAGGAAAATTTGGAAAACAAAATATATCTTGCTCATATGTAGTCCTAGAAACCAAGTCAACACTCAAATATGAAGAATCAAGAGATGATAGAACCTCATCAAATGGTTGATGAATAGTAAGGTTCAACCAGCCACCAAAACCACCATCTAAACAACTACCCATAGTTGATCTAGGAGAGTGGTCCTTATAACATTCACCATCAAGAATAAAATGAGAAAATTTATAGATATTTACATCATGGTCAACCCTACCCACTACAATAATTTCTCTAGTATGCAAATCATGAATGAATAATGAATCTAGAGTGAACTCAATGGATTTACTTGTACACGCTATTTGATATACTAAAAGGAATATTATGTTAAATATTAGCAATGCAAAGAACATTATGAAAACTACCATTGGGCACATTAGTAACTCCTTTACCGAATACATTGTAATAAACATCATTAGCCATCAAGATCTTCATAATTAAAATATGCTTCAAGGATGGAAACCTATCAAGTTGTCTTGATATATGATATGATGCTCTAGAGTCAAGAATCCAATTTCTAGACTGTTCAACATGTGTTACAATAAGAGCATGGTGTTTCATCTTATGATCCTTTACCTTATCACTCTCATGAATATTTATTTTAGTACTTGTGAGTGTAGAATATGAAGGTTGTGAAGAAGAAGGAAAAGGTGAACTAGTAGACTTAGAGGTAAAAGAAATATTATGTTCTTTTAAAAGTTGCCTAATCTCATCTAATTATTTCTTATAGCAATTTTTTTCACCATGTCTAGACCTATTACAATAATGACACTTGGGATTCTTGTTCTTAGTTTTATCCTCTCCAGGTTTTGACTTCTCCTTTCCTTTACCTTTAGGTGATGATGTAATCAAAGCATGATTCTTAGAGTGTGTATCATGTTGACTAATTTTAGCTTGTTCTAGTCAACCAATCAAAAAATGTCTTAGAAGAAGGCATAAAAAAGGATCACCTAATCCATCCATTGTAGCATAAAAGGATGTAGAGAAGTATGTAAATGAACCTTTCAACTTAGAAAAAATCAATAATATGCATTCCTTATCAGTTTTATCTTTACCACAACCAACCAATTGTGACCTTAATGATTTAAATTTTATCATATAGTTCTCAATGGTGTTAAAAGAATTTGTGGAAAGTGATGCCAACTTTTCCTCTAATTTCATAGCACAAATCTCACTAACTTAACAAAATAATTCCTTGTACTTATCCCAAACCTATTTAAGAGTAGTACATCCCTCAATATGGAAGAATAAACTGTCAAAAAAATGCATATCAATCAAGCCCATAGCCCTGTGACATTTATTCCTATGAGAAAATATTTCATATTCTCTAGAAAAATCAAGTTTTTCATCATCCAATATGAACCACAAACCTCTAGACTAAAGTAGTTTACTCATTATTTCCTTCCATGTGTGATAATTATGAGGAGTTAAGACCTCAAATCTTGATTCAACCATAAAACCACAAGTACCAAGAGTGTAAAATAGACAAATATCTAATACATGATGATGTGATATCACTCAAATCTTAAAATACAATTGAAAATAAAGCCCTCCCAAAAATAAAACTTCTCCAAGAGACAATATGTCTATTGGGTGAAAATTTTGTACACCTAGAAAAGCATGCAAAATTATGGTTTTAGCCACAGTGTGTGAGATAAACTCTCATATTTTCAAAGGGAAGACTCCCCATTTTCTTTCTATTTTAACAATTCATAAATAAACTCTAACTATAAATCTATTCTAAATCTGGGTGAAACTATGTTTTGTTCTCTTTTTTCAGAAAATACACTTATTCTTTTCTCTTATTTTATAAAAGAATCACAGCTGAAAGCATTAATGATTAATGAAGTAAAAAAATAAAGAAGAAAAGTTTCCATAAAGGCACAAAGTCCTTCGTTGCTCTTCCGGGACAGGAAAACAAATTGAAAGCACAAAGTATTTGAAAACTTATTCTCCTATGAACCTTTTTAGATGATTTTCTGGTAACCAAGTACAGTATGTAGCAGATCAAAATCTAACTACATGATTCACTTTTAATGCACACACAAAGTCTGCAAGTTACCCCTTTTGCTTGAGCGTTCTACAATAGCTTCAAACATGACAAACAACTCAAAGTGTGCAGTATCAAATTTGAAAACCAATCTAAAACTCCAAATACAATAAGCAACTCAAAGTCTGCAAAATTGAGATTGAATCCATCTTGTATAACACCACAAAACTCACAATCAATATGCAGAAAATGTCGTCACATAACACCTTGAATCAACACAAAGTTTGAAAGAAATTTTCCTCTTTTAATTGACTGTAATCTAATTTACATCTAAGCTCAAAGTCTTAAAGTGCACATAAAAACTAGCAGAGTTTTGTTGCATTGCCAAAAGATCCAGATTACAATAGACCCCCTCAAGTATTTATAGGAGAGGAGCATTGAGAAAAAGGTGGGAGGATCCCAACTAATTTGAGAAATTCTCTCAACCACTAACTACTTGCAATTGACTTATTCCAAATTACAGTCCTAGTTAATTTTGACTTGTAACTTGATTACATGTAATTACAATCTTCAATAATATGAGTAGCATGGCCACTTTCCTTTACAATTTTTGACTTTACATGTAATTTTTCAAAACAAAACTACAAATGCATAATTGAAATTATTCTAAGTGTCCAAGTCACAACTCTAACTACATCATCCTTGATTGGATCTTCATGTTGTTGTTTGGAAAACATTCTTCCATCTTTGTCTTGAAAGCATTCTATGCTCAATCATGTCACTTATTTAACTCCTTTTGTGGCTTCATCATGTTGTTGTTCTTTCTTTGTATCATTCTCTAGCCTTGGAATTTATTTGAAAAATAAGGCCCATGCCTTATATTATTGATTTGGTAGGTCATGTGTGCAAACAAGACTAACGAGAATGAGACAAAGGGGCTGCAAAAGTGAGGCCAAATCTCAATTTCGGGTTTTGGAAGGCTGACTGCAAGTGCAAATGAAAGGTGGCTTACTTGCAATATGGAAAAACATTATTACAAGTAAAATTTACAAGTATGGGAAGGAAAAATAATAATACTTTCACTTGTAATCAGGTCTTGAAACCCCCATTAGAAGTGATCAAAACTTCCTTTTAAACCTTTTACTTGCAATTGGGTTTTCATGGGAACCCCATTACAAGTTACTTTTACATGTAAAAGCGAAATCGGGTTTTTAAAAGCTCATTGCAAGTGACTAACTTGTCTTAAGACCTTTTTACTTGTAATCGAGTCTTGGGACCCCCATTACAAGTGAACAATATTTAAAAAGTAACTTTAAAAGCCTCCTAACTTGAAAATTGGGTCTTGGAACCCCCATTACAAGTGATCAATTTAAAAACACAAAAGTGACTTAAAAATATCATAAAGTGAAATCGGGTCTTGGGGACTTGATTGCAAGTGAATGTATTATAATTTTTAGAACTTGAAACCCCCACACTTGTAGTGAGCTCTTCAAAACCCGAAATTGACCAAAAAAACACCAAAAATGACTAAGAATTTCACGAAAACGGATGAGAGTGAATGAAAAACGTTGGCCAAAAGGACTATAGACCCAATAATTAAAATTCGCAACCTTTGTACCTCATAATACATGCCTTGAGGCCTAAAAATGTTAAAATTTTGATGGGTTATCTCAAATTTTTGCATGTCAAAAATCAGGGACAACAACTAGCTCTAACTAGGGAACTGCCTTCGAAAGCAAAGGTAATAGAATCCAAAACTCTAAGTTCCTTTTTCATCCATTGGGATACAAAGTCAAGCAAAAAAAGACATAGATGAAAAGAAGGATGAGACGATTGACATAAAGCAACTAACAGGAAAACAAGACACAAACCTGTGCAACTACACTTATTGAAAAGAAAACTACCTAATGTAACTAACCAATAAAGAAATGCTTTCAAACGAAACCATTTACTGGCTTAGCAAAATAGCTGCCTTTCTTTAACAACTTATGGTAACTTGCATGATTGTAGGAAACTTTGTATAGATGAAGCATGAACAAGGGTACCAGAACTTGATGCGACACTCCTTGGAAAAGATGAACAAATTCACCTTCCTCTTGAAATGAATCATATGTACTACTGCTCCAAAGTACTAGATTTTTGAAACCAAATTGCTCTTGCTTAGCTGAAAATTCATGTTTGGCCTCTTCCTTAAGTGTATCTACAAGCTTAGGAACAAGTGAAACCTTTTTCCTCCCATTGACTTCCAACCAAGCAAGATTTCTGGTTGGACATCCCCTTGATCATACAAAAACTGAATTCTTCTTATTAGCTGCAACTTGAACAACTAATTTTTCAACCACGACAACCTCATGCTGAATGGAAAGATCTCCTTCATGTGATTCAAATGAAAACATGATTGTATTGCATTCCTCAGTGCGTTTTTCATAAAATTTTGATTGGAGAGAATCATTAACAAGACTTGAACAAAACTCTTCTATAGTACTCATGAAATGATCTTCATCAAGTTCTGGGGTAGATCTCTTATGCATAACATTTTCTATTTCAACCTTAGAAGAACTTTCTTGAGAACCTGAAAAAATTTCAAAACCTCCACTTTGTAAAATAGACTCTTGATTTTCATCTTTCTCAAGTTGCTCATGATCTTCTAACTTATGGGATACTGGTTTGGCATCAAAGCTTGAACAAAAAAATTCCATCTCATCCCAAAATGTATCCTCTTCAATATCTTCTTTTCTCTTTTGAATAGTAGAGTTGAACTTTGCTTCATGACAATTTTCATCAAACTCTCCAAACTCCAAAATAGAATTATCTTTATGTTCTAAAACTGTTGTTGATGCTGCTTTGAGTAGGTTTTCTTCATCTTTCACCACAACAGAGGGAAATTCATCAAACCAAACTACTAAAACCTCATTTTTATCTTCATAAACTATCTTTTTACATCCCATGACATGATTGTACTCCTTCATCAACACCTTAGAAAGGTGGCCTTCAACCTCTTGTGTATTCTTCATGATATCCGATATGGTATTTTCTTTTTGTTCAATAGCTTTCTGGAACTGCATAAACCATATTTGGGAGTCACCAGCTATGTCTGCTTCCTTCTCTTGGAAGAGACCAACAAGATCACTTTGTTCAAGATCATAATCCTCCACTACTGCATTTTTTGGTGGTGCCTAAAGAGCAAGCCCTTCTAGTGTTGAAGGAAGCTTGTCTTGATTTCTAGCTATATAACTAGGAGCAATATTTGGATATGGCCTCATTGGAACGTCTTCTTCATAAGGGGAAGAGAATACACCTTAAGCTATTTTATTTTTGAGGGCAAGCAACTCATTAGCCAACCTTTGCACCATAGGATCTGTTCTCTTGGTAGACCATGATCCCAAAGAAGAGTTTTCTTTGAACTCATTTGGCTCTATATTTATCTTACCCACAAGGATAAGATCATCTTCAACCTCAATTGCTAAGGTTTGCACTGCTGCGAGATCTCTCAGAACTGTCCTCAACAAGAAACTCACCTCAGGCGACTGAGAGTTGATGAAGAAGCACTTCAAATTTTCAGCAGTAGGCTGAGCAATAGTTAGAATTCTATTAGACAACTTGTTGAATTTAGCCACAAACTCCTGCATGGGTTCATGTGACTCCTTTTTTATTTGAGTCAACTATGCTAACAATGCATGCACATCTTCTACAGGCTTGAACCTCTCTTCAAATTTTTTTCTGAGAATAGTCCAATTTGTGATGGTCTATGGCACGAGGTGATAGAACTAGTCAGCAACAACACCTTGGAGAGTTTCAATGAAAAGTCTCACTGAAACATCCTCATGTTCTACAACAAGCACACCACATGCAATATAGAAGGCAAAAATGTGCTCATCAGGATGTTGTCTTCCATCTCCAAAGAACTTGGTAAATTTCTTCCACGAGTCATCAGGAAGAGCATGTAAAGGCGAAGTCAAATTCAACGGACCAAAAGTATTCCCCCAAGGACCTTGAGCAGCCATCTTACATGTCCTTGGTGAAAGCTTGATAAATTACAAGAACATAAATTACAATGAATAGGATATTGGTATACTTCAACCAAAAGCATGAGGCCTTTAAATGCGTATCATATCCCTAGCAGAGTTGCCAAAAACTGTTGGGTGAAATTTTTGTGCACCTAGAAAAGCGTGAAAAATTGTGCTTTCAGCCACAATGTGTGAGATAAAATCTCCTATTTTAAAAGGGAAGGCTCCCCATTTGCTTTCTATTTTACCAATTCATAAATAAACTCTAACTATAAATCTATTCTAAATTTGGGTGAAACTCTATCTTGTTCTCTTTTTTTCAGAAAATACACTTATTCTTTTCTCTTATTTCAGAAAAGAATCACAGCTGAAAGCATAAATGATTAATGAAGTAAACAAATAAAGAAGCAAAGTTTCCATAAAGGCACAAAGTCCATCGTTGCTCTTCTGGGATGGGAAAAAAAATTGAAAGCACAAAGTCTTTGACAACTTACTCTCCTATCAACCTTTTTAGATGATTTTCAAGTAACTAAGTACAGTATGTAGCAGATCAAAATCTAACTACATGATGCACTTTTAATGCACAAACATAGAAAATAAAAGCAACAAAAAGTTTGCAAGTTACCCTCTTTGCTTGAGTTTTCTACAATATCTTCAAATGTGACAAATAACTCAAAGTTTGCAGTATCAAATCTAAAAAACAATCTAAAACTCCAAATGCAATAAGCAGCTCAAAGTCTGCAAAATTGAGCTTGAATCCATCTTGTATAACACCACAAAACTCACAATCAATATGCAGAAAATGTCATCACATAACACCTTGAATCAACACAAAGTTTGAAAGCAATTTTCCTCTTTTAATTGACTGTAATCTGATTTACATCTAAGCTCAAAGTCTTAAAGTGCACATACAAACTAGCAGAGTTTTGTTGCATTACCAAAAGATCCAGATTACAATAGACCCCCTCAAGTATTTATAGGAGAGGAGCCTTGAGAAAAAGGTGGGAGGATCCCAACTAATTTGAGAAATTCTCTCAACCACTAACTACTTGCAATTGACTTATTCCAAATTACAGTCCTAGTTAATTTTGACTTGTAACTTGATTACATGTAATTACAATCTTCAATAATATGAGTAGCATGGCCACTTGCCTTTACAATTTTTGATTTTACATGTAATTTGTCAAAACAAAACTACAAATGCATAATTGAAATTATTCTAAGTGTCCAAGTCACAACTCTAACTACATCATCCTTGATTGGATCTGCATGTTGTTGTTTGGAAAACATTCTTCCATCTTTGTCTTGAAAGCATTCTATGCTCAATCATGTCACTTATTTAACTCCTTTTGTGGCTTCATCATGTTGTTGTTCTTTCTTTGTATCATTCTCCAGCCTTGGAATTTATTTGAAAAATAAGGCCCATGCCTTATATTATTGATTTGGTAGGTCATGTGTGCAAACAATACTAACGAGAATGAGACAAAGGGGCTGCAAAAGTGAGGCCAAATCTCAATTTCGGGTTTTGGAAGGCTGACTGCAAGTGCAAATGAAAGGTGGCTTACTTGCAATATGGAAAAACATTATTAAAAGTATGGGAAGGAAAAATAATAAGACTTTCACTTGTAATTAGGTCTTGAAACCCCGATTAGAAGTGATCAAAACTTCCTTTTAAACCTTTTACTTGCAATCGGGTCTTCATGGGAACCCCATTACAAGTTACTTTTACATGTAAAAGCGAAATCGGGTTTTTAAAAGCTCATTGCAAGTGACTAACTTGTCTTAAGACCTTTTTACTTGTAATCAGGTCTTGGGACCCCCATTACAAGTGAACAATATTTAAAAAGTAACTTTAAAAGCCTCCTAACTTGAAAATTGGGTCTTGGAACCCCCATTACAAGTGATCAATTTAAAAACACAAAAGTGACTTAAAAATCTCATAAAGTGAAATTGGGTCTTGGGGACTTGATTGCAAGTGAATGCATTATTATTTTTAGAACTTGAAACCCCCACACTTGCAATAAGGTCTTCAAAACCCGAAATTGACCAAAAACACACCAAAAATGACTAAGAATTTCACGAAAATGAACGAGGGTGAATGAAAAATGTTGGCCAAAAGGACTATAGACCCAAAACTTAAAATGTCCAACCTCTATACCTCGTAATATGTGCCTTGAGGCCTAAAAATGTTAAAATTTTGATGGGTTATCTCTGATTTTTGCATGTCAAAAATCAAGGACAACAATGTCCATGTAATCAATGAATATGCCAAATATGCAAAAAATGAATAATTTATACCTAGGTTTGAATTTAGAAAAAGTGCAGAAACTAGATGATAGAACTCTGGAATACATTTCAATTGCCACTAGAATCAAGAACATATATACTGGCAAAAATTTATGAGCTCAGAGGTCTAAAAGGGAAAAGGAACTTCAGTTGGCAATAAAATGTACATTTAGAAAAAAATGGCAAAATAATCTACAAAACTACAAAGTACACAAGACCATCTTTTTTTCAATATATTGTTTGCAAAATTTTGATACTTGTATGAAAAGTTATGCTTAAAAGAAAAAAAGGCCCAATTTGGGCACCTAGTAGACTAACTGGGTGCAAAAATTAAGCCCCTTGGGGTTGGCAGTTGGTGGCTTCATGCACCACCAATGGCTTAGCACCTAGCGCTAGCCTTACAAACTAGGCACCAGGATTGTGGATAGGAGAAAAGCTATTGACGAAAGTTTTTAAATAATAAAATACTATTAAAATTTTTGTTGTACCTTTGTTGATGCAGACATAATCGAGAGAAGGATGATGTAGACATGGTACTCTGATGATTCCAACGCTTGATCAAGTGTGAAATATTCCACAAAATATGCCCTATAATGCTTCTACTGATCCAAACACCTATGTAGATAGTACAAACCATACAATATAGTAATGTACAGATCCATACAATATGGAAATGGCGACGAGGAGCTGAATAAACCTCTAAGGGCCTAGGGAAAAGTCTTCAATTTTGATGATTTGATAGGAATTATTGGTATTTTTTAGCATTACAGACACAATGACAAGGTCTATTTTGGCCCAATGTGCTCTAAAAAATCAGCTACCTCTCAAATCTGTCAACCACCTCCTAATCTAAAACCCTAAAAATTTTGATAAAAATGTCATATTTTAACGAAAAACAAGCCAATCTTGACTTTCTCAGAAGCCTTAGACTCAATGGTGAGCTCATATTACCTCCAACATGCTCTAAAATTCACTTGCAATGAAAACCCACAAAATGGAACCCTCCAAAATTGGTGTTTTTTCAAGTTTTTTTATTGCCCAGATCACCATCAGGTGCAAGGGAAGAGCATACTCAACCTTACTAAAATTCACCAAGATATCTCACTAGCAACATTTCTACCCTCAAATTTGAATTTTTTTTTTCAATACTTGCTTTGATACCATGTAGGAGATGAAATTTGGCTCTAGCTCAAGATCACCTACAAAAACAATTGCAACCTTCTACAAGAGAGTAAGCAAGAATATGAGCTTTCTTGATAATAATATTTAAGAAATATGATGATGAGGTATATACAAAGTGCACAATGACCTTTCTTATATAGACAAGGTGTGATGTAGTACCAACATTAAATGAGTGTGTCATAATTAAATGGCATGACTCAACACTAAATGACCCTAGGACACTAATATTTAATACAAGTTAAAAAGATTAAATATTATCTAAGCATTAAATAGCCTAAGGCCTAAGTGGAATTTGTTAGAATTGTAAAATTTTGAAAATTTTCATGGCTACGTATACTAATTAGTTCCTAAAAATGCCCATACCATCTGCTTTGCATATCATGTTTTCCCATGTTTTAGTTTTTTTTCATCATTTGGTCCCATAGAATTCATCTATCCTTGAGCATTTGAATGTATAAACCATATCGGCGTAACATATTGCAAGTCTCACCGATCCATAAAGCATTTTATACTAACATATGTCTTTTTGCAGTCTATCGGCAAGAGGTTAGGAATGTCTTGTCGATCAAATTACATTTGGTAATACACATTGGGCAGACACATTTCGCAGTCTCAGTGAAAGAAAGATCCTATCGGCTAGAGGTAAGGAATGTCTTGTTGATCAAATTGCATTTGGTAATACATGTCGAGCAGACACAGTTCGTAGTGTCAGGGAAAGAAGGATCCTATCGGAAAGAAAATGTTTGGCGATATAAGTCATAACGAGTGCATGTGTGTTATACCGATGAAGCACAAAATGATTTTCGACGAGACCTAAGTCATCGGTGAAATGTTGTAGAGCATTCATTTGGTTTTTCCAATACATCAAAGGTCGATTCTGACGATGCATCGGGGTAAGTTCATGGAAGTCCTGCCGACTCTCAATGTCACTATGACAGGATTATATCGGTAATAGGACTTGGAGATATTCATTGTCTTGCTGATAACAAGATTCATCGGTGAGACTGGCATCATTGGAGAGAGCTAAGAGAGTCATGTCGAATGAAGTTCCATCGACAGGAAAACCACTATCTTGATGATCAGAATTGCCGAAGGAGGATTCTCAACAAGATACAAGTAGTCGAAGGAAAGTCCCGGTGACCCCCAAAGTCACAACGATAAGTTATCATTGGCGAGAATCATAGCGATACACTTAAGACCGAAGGAATAATTCTTGGGGAGACTCAAAATGTCGATCAGACTGCATGACTTCATAGCGATATGTAATATATTGACTGTTGGAGAGACTCAAGGCATCGGCGAAACTACAGGACATCATAGCGGATGTCTGGTGAACATTTGAAAAAGCCTGAATAAAATAATTATCCGAGATTTGAATATGAAGGGACGCAAATTTTCAAATGACTGATGTATAAATACTCATTTTTTGACAACAGAGAAAGGAATGGAAAATATAGTAGATTAGAGTGTTTATATTTTTGAGACTATGATGCATGTAAAAAACAATGGAAATTTCAATTGAATTCATTTGATTTGGTGGAATTTTTTTGGTTTTAGTTGTTTGTTGTGTTAATTAAAAGTATTGTTGAAGTTGTCTCCAAGGTTGATTTTTTCTAATTGTTTAAACTGATATATCAAGGATATTTTTCAGTTTATCAGTGCACACTTGTTGTATCTATATGGTTGGATTAATTGGGTCTTTCAAGGAAATATTAAATCCTTTAAATCAATCATAGTAATTAGGGAATCTCATATTGGATCATTAAGAAGAACTTAGTAGTCACATTCGTGCATGTTTATACCAGTTATAAACTTAAAATTATATGCCAAACAATTTGAGTATCTGCAAGAAAGAAGTTATTCATTTCATATTTTCATTTGACTCCATACACCCAATAAATTCCACTCTTTAGTTTCATTCAGTTTTTCATATGAACATATTAGATTTTTTCCTTGATATTGCTTATACAATTTATACCAAATTAAAACTCATTTATCCACTCCTATTTTCCAGTGGGGGTAAATTTCTTTAGGAAATAAACATTGGTCAAGTCTGCTTCATTGTTATAGGTACACCCACCTAGGTCTGGCAGCACCTGAAGGTCTAAATCATTTGGCCTTCTCTATTACCCTGAAACATATCAAGAGATTAGAAACCTCTTGAGGTATTTTTCCTACGTTTTTGAGAGCTAACAAATTGGTGACTGCACTAGGTATCCGGTTGAAGATCATCATATAGATTCATTGAAGAAAAATTCATAATTTGAGAAGTTTCTAAAAAGGCGATTCCGCTGGGGAATAAAATCAAGAATAGTTTCATTTTTCTCACTTTTCACAAAGTGAGTGGCGACTCTGACAAAAACATTGCATCAATTCAACATGAATGGTAGAAGATACCAATACAAAGGAGGTCTTGCTGGAGGTTCTAGTGGCAACAATAAGTGGACACATAAGGATGATAAGGTTGATAAGGGTAAGAAGATAAATGAGGACATGTGCATAACGAATAAAGACAAAGCATCAAGACCACATGTGAGACATATGACCATTATAATACATGGAGAGATAATTCAAGTGTAGAACCTTGTACCCCTGAAGAACAAAGAAATCCTTTTTATAATCCTCAGAAATAGGCAGAGTTCGATGCTAAACTCGAAGCTGAAAAAATCAGATGTCAACAGGAATATGATCAAATAATGGAGGGTAATCAAAGTGAGCATATTGATCATGTAATTCCTCAATAAAATTATGAGTTCTCAACTAGTGAAGAAGTAGAAGCACAATTCGAGTTTCATAAACAAGAAGTAGAAAGAGAAAAAGTTGAACAGGAAAATATTCAAATGATAAAAGCAATCCAAGACTTCAAATTGTAGAAAGCCCAAATTGATGCTCAAACGACTGGTTTTTCAAAGTATATACCACCTCATAGTCAGGGAAATAATAATATAGGGCCTTTAGACCCATCAAAGGCTCCTTAGAATCATATGGGAAATCGATACAACAAACCAAACTATCCACTGAATATTGCATCACAACATACAAATGTACAACCACCTCATGGTCAACAATATGTGCCATATCTTCATACACAATACAATAATCCAGTGTACCAATATAAACACTTGCATAATCCTCCCCCTCAGCAATATACAATAATGATCAGACAGTTTGATTTGACAAGGTTTCAATTATACCCTTACCCTATGGATAGCAGTTGGATAAGTCTTGTTCCTAAGTTTATAGGGAGTAGTGCAATTACTGCTAAAGATCATTTGAGGAATTTTAATGCTTTTGTCCAAGACTTGGATGTATCATATGAAGATTTACATATGAGGTTGTTCATGATGTCGCTCACCGAAGAAGCTAGGGATTGGTTCAATAGCCTACCAACAACCTCTGTTGATTCTATTCAAGAATTTCAGGATCGATTTCTTGAACAGTATGGAAATCCATGTGCACCAAATGTTGCTTTACATGAACTAGTACAAATTCAAAAAAAATAGAATGAGTCAATTTATGATTTTAATCGAAGATTCAGCAAATTGTAGAATAAGATACCACCTGGGTCAAATTTTCTAGACTCTACAGCATTGCGTATTTATTTGAATGCATTTGATCCAAAAATAGGGTATGAACTAAGAAACAGATTTCCAAGAGATTTGGATGAAGCCCAAAAGATAACACTGACCATTGAAAACAATAGGAAAGCTATTGGGATGATCAATAAGAGAGACAATCCTAGGGTTCCTCAGCATGCCAATAATCATTAGTACACACAAGAGAACATGTCCAGAAATGAGAGGCCTCAGTTACATGACATGCCCTACAATACAAATTGGAAGGATGGAAAACCTGTAATGGATAGACCCGGGAACAAAGAAACACCTGATCCATTAAGGAAGAAGGGGGCGTAAATGGTCAATAATAATCTTTGGTGTGAAGGTTGTGATGGGCCACATTCCCCAGACCATTGTGTTGTAGCCCAAGAAATGCAGGAAGAAGGAATGTTAGCGGGTAATAGTGGAGAAGATCACACAGTGTACTTGACCTCAAATACCTTTCACCCTGCTAAGCAGGAATATTCATCTTCAGAAGATGAAGGCTGTGAGTACGATGTTTTAGGTCAAAGGTGCAATGTCCACATGGCTAAACAAGTTTTTTCTGATTCTGAAGAAATTTATGTAGAACAATACTCTATTGAGGTGCCTACTCAATGTGATATAAGGAGACCCACTGATGAGGAAATAAAGAGGTTAACCAGTACTGTGGTTGAACAAGAAAAGAGCAAGTATTGGTTAAGAAATAGGATAGTGAATGAAAAAGAAGGTGTTTCTAGGGGAATATTTATGAAAGAAAGAGAAGTGATGCCAGGAGTTTTGAAGAAAACAGAAAATAAACATCATGATAAGAATGAACAAAAGTTGGTCCAAAAGGAGGAGAATAGAGAGTTATACAAAGAAAAGCAGAAGTCTATCCAGAAGGAAGAAAAAAAGAAGAAGCATCCGAGCAAAAGAAAACAATTATGGCAGAGGGTCCTTCTTTTGACTTCTCTCAGGCTTTATCCCAGGTAAAAATGTTTGTTCCATTGCTTGAGATGATGAGAATTAAGGAATATAGAGATAGTGCGATACAATTGACATCAAATGGAAACGAGAAAAGTGAAAATTTTGAAAATCAAATGGCCACTAAAGTGGTTAATAAGCAAGAGAAGGTGACTATCCCAGAAGTGTGTCTAAATGATGTATTGGTAAATTCCCCACAAGTTGAACCTTTTTTCACCACGCTGCTTATTAACAACAAATTGTTGAGGAATTGCATGAAAGACTCTGGTGCTGCTATCAATATCATGCCAATGGGAGTTATGAAACAACTTGGTATGTGGGTAGATACTAATGAAGGGAAGTGTTATGCAATGGATAGTCGGCCTGTTCCAGTAGTAGGTGTTATGAAAGATGTTGAAGTCAAACTGGCTACTTATCCTCAGGTGGCCTACAATATGGATATAACTGTAATTGATACCTCTCCTCAGTTTGGGATGCTTTTATCAAGATAGTGGATGAAAAAAATTGGGGAAAACATCCAATTTGATTTATCTTATGCAATAATTCCAGTGAATGGCCACGAAGTTAAGTTGTACAAGGAGCCGAGAATGAACCAAATTGTAGATTGTGTGCCTCAAAATCAAGTCAATTGATTTTGTGATATGGATCTTAGGAATTTTAAGATAGAACCAGCTCAGCCAAAATTAGTCAATGTTGATCCAATTGATAAGCATGTTGTAAAAAACTGTGATGGCGTGTGGAAAATGTACTTTGATGGAGCTTGCAGCCAAGAAGGTAATGGAGTAGGAATAGTGTTTGTTTCACCTAGAGGAGTCACATTTAAATATTCATTTTTTCTGGCATTTGAATGTACAAACAATATAGCAGAGTATGAAGCTTTACTAACAGGATTGAATATGGTTGTAAAACATAAGATCAAGTTGCTAGCTGTTCTAGGGGATTCTGAGCTAGTTGTTTCTCAAGTTAAATCAAAATATGTAGCAAAACACAAGAGGCTGAAGCAATATAGGAATGTTGTATGGGAAACAATTGAGTTGTTTGATGCTTTCTCCATTGAATGGATTGAGAGGTCTAAGAACATAATGATAGAATTTTTAGCCAATGTAGTACTAAGAAGAGATGACATCACATTGGCTGGATTGTCTCAAATTGAGTTTAAAACAAGACCCGCTATGCCTAACAATATATACAGTTGGCAGGTTTTTAATGATGATGCTGACCTCTTGAAATTTCTTCACTGTATAGATCAATATGAAGCTCAAGAAGTTGATTTCAATGCCTTTGTTGAAGAAGTAGATGGAAAGCAGACAATATTTGGGAAAGAGGTCTTACAGCTTAAAACTAATAAGCTTCCCAAAGGGCTAGTATCATTGGAAAGGGTATAGGATGGAAATGATTGGTCCCTCATGAAACAGATACCAGTCAAGAGAGAATATTGAAGAGGTCAATTTAGGGACTGAACTGGCACCAAAAAAGGTATACATTGGAAAGAAAATAAGCCCGAAAATTTGAAGAATGTTGATTGCACTATTGAGAAAATATAAACATGTGTTTGCATGGTCTTATGAAGATCTCAAAGCATATAGGGAAGATTTGTTTCAACATGAAATCCCGTTGAAGCCAGATGCAAAGCCATTTAGGCAAAGACAAAGACCTATCAACCCAACTTTGGAACCAAAAATGTAGGAGGAATTGGTAAAGCTTAGAGATGGGGGTATTATCAAACCAATCAGGAATTCAACATGGGTTTCAAACCTGGTTCCTGTGAGGAAGAAGAATGGGGATATTAGATTATGTGTGGACTTCAAAAATCTAAACGTGGCATCTCTCAAGGATAATTATCCTCTACCTAATATGGAGGTTGTACTACATAAAGTAACAGGGTGTGAGTTGTTATCTATGATGGATAGGTTCTCTGGTTACAACCAGGTCAAAGTCAAAGAATCTGAGTAGTACAAGACAACCTTTAAAACTCCATGGGGAACGTATGTTTATGTGAGAATGCCATTCAGTCTAACAAATGTAGGTGCAACCTTTCAAAGAGCTATGGATGTAGCATTTGCAGACTTGATTAATGTTATCATGGTGGTATATCAAGATGACCTTACTGCTTATTCAAAAAGGGCTCAAGATCATGTAGAGCATCTGGAAAAGGTATTTATTAAAGCTTTAGAATATGGTATTAGTTTGAACCCTAAAAAATGTCATTTTCCAGTCACATAAGGTAAACTATTAGGACATATTGTGTCAAAGGAAGGGATTAGAATAGATCCTGAGAGGGCTGAGGCCATTGATAAAGTTCCTATTCCTAAAACTGTCAAGGCCATCCAGTCATTTTTTGGACAGATCAATTTTGTTAGGAGATTTGTGTCTAATTTTGCTAAAATTGTTAAGCCCATATCAAAGATGCTGAGGAAGGGAAAAAAGGTAGATTGGACTGCAAAAGCATTAGAAGCTTTTATATCAATCAAAAGGGCTATCAAGGAGGCTCATGTCCTTAAATCTCCAGATTTTGCAAAACCTTTTCAAATATTTTCATTTGCTTCATTGCATACTATAGCTGTTGTCATGTTATAGAAGAATGAGGAAGGTCATGAGAAACCTATGTCTTTTTTCAGCAAGTCATTGCAAGGATCAGAATTGAAATATGATATAATGGAGAAACAAGCATTTGCATTGGTGAAAGCCATAAAAGCTTTTAGACCATATCTTGTTGGAGCTAAGGTGATAGCTTATGTCCCTCATGCAACTATTAAAGATATTTTGACACAGTCAGAAGTAACTAGAAAGAGATGCAGGTGGATTAATAAAATTCAAGAATTTGATATGGAAATGCAAATCACTAAATTAGTGAGAGGTTAGGGTTTGGCCAAGTTAATGGCAGAAATAAATGTTGAAGTAAATAAAATTTAAAATGTAGAAGATGAAGGAAATGTAGTTGCAAGTATTGAGCATACTCCTTGGTATACATACATCATGTATTACCTCAGATACATGAAGTGTCCTGAAGGATTAAGTGATAATCAGAGAAGAACCTTGAAGCTACAAGCATCCAAATATGTGTTCATGGAAGGTGATTTGTTTTGGAAAAATAGGGATGGGATGTTGCTTCTATGTCTAGATGAGTCACAGGCCAAGCACATTATAAGAGAAATGCATGAAGGGGTCTATGGAGGCCATTATTCTGTAAAGACAACTGCACACAAGATTCTCAGGGCAGGTTATTATTGGCCAAAATTTTTTAATGATTCCTTTTCATATGTAAGAATATGTGAAGCATGTCAGAAGTTCTTAGGGAAAATGAAGTATTAGGGAGCTTTACCACTCAGACCTATGCAAGTTGAAGCCCCTTTTCATCAATGGGGAATTGATTTTATTGGGGAAATACAAGAGAAATCAAGTGGAGGACATAAGTGGATCCTGGTAGCTACTAATTACTTCACTAAATTGGTAGAGGTAGTCCCAACCAAGCAAGCAAAAAGTAAAGTTGTAATCAATTTTTTAATGGATAACATCATTACCAGATTTGGTACACCATTAAGATTGATCACAGATAATGGGATGTGTTTTAGATCTAATGAGTTCAAAGATTTTTGTAGTACATATGGTATCACTGTTTCTTATGCAGCTCCTTACCATCTGCAAGCTAATGGTCAAGCATAATCCAACAACAAAAGCCTTTTGAAAATCATAAGAAGAATGCTAGGTGGGAATAAAAAGGCTTGGGATTCAAAATTGAGGTTGGCTGTGTGGGTTGATAGGATAATTGTGAAAAAGGCAATTGGAAAATCCCCATTTGAATTGGTATATGGAATACAAGCTAGGATTCCTTTACAAAATTTGTTACCAATTTACAAATTTATCCTTCAGGAAGATATAGACATTCCTAAACCAATGGAGGAGAGAATGGAGCAGCTGGTAGAGCTTGATGAGATAAGAAGATTAGCTCAAAAATAGAATGTGAATTTGCAGGCATAAATGAAGTATTTATTTGATAGAAGAGAAAAAGACAGAAAATTTGAAGAAAATGATTTGGTGTTAATGTGGAATGCAAGGTGTCAGGAGAAGGGAAAACATGGGAAATTTGAAGCTTTGTGGCTGTGACCCTTTGTTGTTGTTGGCAAGAAAGGTGAATATTCATATTATTTGCAAAACATGACTGGTGAAGAACAGGAGTTTCATGTACATGGGAAATTCTTGAAGCATTTTTTCTCTTGAGCAATACAGAGGATTAAGGGTCGCCAGTGCATGGACAACTCTTGACAATCCTCTTAAAAATTCTTTTCGATGCACAATAGTTTAGGAAATAAAAAGGAACAGGAATTGCCAGTACATGGACAATCCTGACATTCCTTCATTAAATAAATCTTTCTATGTATAGTAGTATAGGGTCATGTTCATCTCCATTTCCATTCATTTTATCCTTCTCACTAGTCCATAACCTTGCATTTGGTCTGCTCACCCTGAAATCTGGATCCTTGCAATGATCTCACAATCATTCATCCCCAGACGGAGCCACTGTTAGAACTGTAAAATTTTGAAAATTTTCATGGCTGCGTATACTAATTAGTTCCTAAAAATTCCCATACCATCTACTTTGCATATCATGTTTTCCCATGTTTTACTTTATTTTCATCATTCAGTCCCATAGAATTCATCTATCCTTGAGCATTTGAATGTATAAACCATATCGGCATAACATATTGCAAGTCTCACCGATCCATAAAGCATTTTATACTAACGTATGTATTTTTGCAGTCTATCGGCAAGAGGTCGGGAATGACTTGTCGATCATCTTACATTTGGTAATACACGTCGGGCAGACACAGTTCGCAGTCTCAGTGAAAGAAGGATCCTATCGGCAAGAAAATGTTCATTGATATAAGTCATAACGAGCGCATGTGTGTTATACTGATGAAGCACAAAATGATTTTCGGCGAGACCTAAGTCATATGTGAAATGTCCTAGAGCATTCATTTGGTTTTTTCGATACAACGAAGGTGGATTCTGACGATGTATCAGGGTGAGTTCATGGAAGTCCTGCTGACTCTCAATGTCACTATGACAAAATTATATCGGTAATAGGACTTGGCAATATTCATTGTCTTGTTGATAACAATATTCATCGGTGATACTAGCATCATTGGAGAGAGCTAAGAGATTCATGCCGAATGAAGTTCCATCAGCAGGAAAACCACTATGTCTTGGCGATTAGAATTGTTGAAGGAGGATTCTTGGCAAGATACAAGTAGTCAAAGGAAAGTCCCGGTGACCCCCAAAGTCATAGTGATAAGTCATCATTGGCGAGAATCATAGCAATACACTTAAGACTGAAGGAATAATTCTCAGGGAGACTCAGAATGTCGATTAGACTACGTGAATTCATAGCGATATGTAATATATTGACTGTCGGAGAGACTCAAGGCATCGGCGAAACTACAAGATGTGATAGCGGATGTCTAGTGAACGTTTGAAAAAGCCTGAATAAAATAATTGCCTGAGATTTGAATATGAAGGGACACGACTTTTCAAATGACTAATGTATAAATACTCATTTTTTGATAACAGAGAAAGGAATGGAAAATATAGTAGATCAGAGTGTTTATATTTTTGAGACTATGATGCATGTAAAAAACAATGAAGATTTCAATTGAATTCATTTGATTTGGTGGAATTTTTTTGGTTTCAGTTGTTTGTTGTGTTAATTAAAAGTATTGTTGAAGTTGTCTCCAAGGTTGATGTTTTCTAATTGTTTAAATTGATATATCAAGGATATTTTTTAGTTTATCAGTGCACACTTGTTGTATTTGTATGGTTGGATTAATTGGGTCTTTCAAGGAAATATTAAATCCTTTAAATCAATCATAGTAATTAGGGAATCTCATATTGGATCATTAAGAAGAACTCAGTAGTCACATTCCTGCATGTTTATACCAGTTATAAACTTAAAATTGTATGCCAAACAATTTGAGTATCTGCCAGAAATAAGTTATTCATTTCAGATTTTCATTTGATTCCGTACACCCAATAAGGCACTAGTCTCTGTTATTCCACTATTTAGTTTCATTCAATTTTTCATATGAACATATTAGATTTTTTCCTTGATATTGCTTATACAATTTATACCAAATTAAAACTCATTTATCCACTCCTATTTTCTAGTGTGGGTAAATTGCTTTAGGAAATAAACATTGGTCAAGTATGCTTCATTGCTATAGGTACACCCGCCTAGGTCTGGCAGCACCTGAAGAGTAGAAGGTGTAAATCATTTGGCCTTTTTTGTTACCCTGAAACGTATCAAGAGATTGGCAACCTCTTGAGGTATTTTTCCCACATTTTTGAGAGCTAACAGACTTATTATGAAAAATATAGGACCCCACTAAGTAACTAGATAGGAAATGCACCTATTTACACCAAAAATATATGTGAATACATTGAAGTGTTGAAAGTTGAGATAGGTAATGAGAATACCACTACCAAACAGGAGGAGTTTATTTGGTTAAAAATGAATGGTGATTTAAAAAATGCGTAAGATGAGAGAAAATAAATTGTCGAATGAACAAATCTTTCCAAGTGATGATGAAAATATATGTGTTATGTGGAAGAGGAGTATCAAATGGAAGGTTTCACTCCTAAAACAAAATGTATTGGAGAAAAGAAAAATACTTAAAGAATGTAATCAAATGAAAGATGAAATCCAAAAGAACCTTTCGAGCATTGGCATCCATCTCCAAAAAGAGAATGATCCTCATGATGAGGATGAAGAAATTTTAAAGGGGAATTTTAAAGAATTGATGAAGAACCTCTGTGATAAGAAAACTTTCAACATGGAAAATATAAGAAGAATGAGTGGTATTGATCTATCTCTATCCCAATTCCTCAGACAAGCAACAAAACACACTAGAAAAATATATTTAGCACAAGATAACAAGGCTCTATGAAAATTAAGCACTAAGAATGTGATCATAACATAGCATAGTGAGATGCCTCCAATATTCAAGGCATTCCATGTGTACAAAGCTAGAACTTCCACGCTAGCTACTCAATCATCACAAGAAGGGAACATCATAAACTTGTCACCTCAACAATAAATTTTCTTGTTTTTATTGAATAGATTTTGTAATGAATGTTAAGTCTCAAAAATTTAAAGATAATTTTTATTTACCCTTTTCATTTAATCTCAAGAAACAATTACATTTATGATTATATATGTTATGATGTAATTGATTGAACTCTTAGTAATTTTTGAAGAAATAAATAGGAGACTATTGAAACTAAAAGTTATGCATCTATGAGTGAAATTTAGATTAATTAATGAATGATATCCATTATAATCTATGTGTTATATTAAATTTCTTTGGGTTATTACATTTATGTGTGAATGTGAAAATCATTTTGAGTTATTGAATCTACTTTAGTTTCATAATTGTATTCAATTAATAGATTTATCAGTTAACATTTCATGAAATGCAATTAGTTTGTGTGCTAATAATATTTCATGATTAAAATTTATTGCATGGAGTTCCGTGATAAAGATTTATGAGTATTTAATTTTAATGTTTTTGATTAGAGGTTTTAACCGGGACCAAAAACCCTTAGAGATACAAAGAAACCACCTGCATCTGCCAGGCATCAACAAACCAACCGCTCATGGAAGACACCATAGAGCCAAGAAAGATAACCATATTAATGGTGTAGAACACCATCAAACCCATAATTAGCTTATACTATTGGGACATAGAGAGAAACTTAGAAAACCACCCATCCTACAACAAAACATAAGAAGCCAAAGAGCCCAAATCATCCATGAACAACTCCATCAGCAACAACTCCTTCGAAACACTTTGGGACCGGGAAACCAACTCCATATCCACCTCTAAAGGAACGATCTCCCCTCTATTGGAGAGGATGCTACAAGCAGCAAGACCATTGCAACTAGAAATGAGTATTTAATTTTAATGTTATGCCTTTTTGCTTTCTGGTTAAAAGCATACTCACATTTTAAGTTTTAAAATTTAGAAAAGAATATTTAATATATCAAAAAAGGGAGTTGTACCTCATAAAATTTTGAGAGAAAATATTTCACATAGGGATAGTTTACTCAATTGTTGGTTATTGATTTACATTAAAACTGGGCAATAGAGTGGAAAATTCAAAAATTCAAAAAATTCATAGTCTATTAATCGACACATCATAAGTTGGTTAACAAGTTCAAACCCCTCTTATGAATCTCTTGTACATGCTATTACATTTACGATGTGAGATCAAACTTTTATATGCTATTAATTTGATTTAGGAATCTAATTAAGAACATTTTTTCTTAATTTAATATCTTCAATAGATCCACTCACCATAACTTTCTTGCTCTAGTTGAGGCCCAAATTGAAATTTTTAGGGATAAAATTGGTAGGTATAAAACCATAAAAAATGATTTTTTGTTATTAACATTATGATGTAAGGTTGAGACACCTTTCTTAACATGGATCATATTTTATTTATTGAAAAATTAAAAATCAATTCTAAGAAAATCAAAGCTATGATGGAGTGGTAAGCTCCTAAAAATTTCAATAAATCAATACTATAGAATATTTATAAATAATTATAGCCATATTGTAGTTCCCATCATAATAATTTTAAAAATTATTCTTTCCAATGGAGTGAGGTGATAAAAACACCACTTGAGAGACTAAAGGAGGCTAATTGTAATATTATAGTTCTAGCCACTCCAAATTCCACTAAGACTTTAATGATGGATTGCGATTCTTTAGCATGGTGTATAGGATTAATTATCATACAGAAATGAAAGCCCATTACTATTTAAATTTAATAATTGAAGGGTAAAAACTAACTCAATCCAATTTATGAGATGTAAATTCTAACTATTTTTCACATACTCGAAAATGGAAGTCATATCTTATGAGAAAGCACTCTAAAGTTAATATAGATCATGATAGCTTGAATTACTTCTTAGAAAAATAGATACTCTATAGAGAACAATGAAATAGGTCATTAGATGTTGGAATATGACTTTGGTATCATCTATAATAAATATAAGAAAAATATAGTAACTAATACACTATCTAGAAAGGATGTTAGAGATACAACATTTTTGTATAATATTCTAATATTACAATAAAATTGGGTTGAATTTATAATGTTAAAGTGACACTAACATATTTATACCTAGATTATCATTTAGTAATCATAGAATTAAACCAATAGATTGAATTAGTTTCATTGGTGAATAACTATATGGTATAAAGATAGATTATACTTCTATAAGGATTCAACCCTAAAAGAAGTTAAAGACATTATATGATCTCCATAGTCCTCCAATTAGTTGTCACATAATATTTTTAAAGACATATCAAAGGATTGAGCATGATTTATTCTAGGAAGGGCTTAAAAGAATTCCTTAAATGTTAAAGAAATAAAGGTGATATTATTGGAACTTGTTATTTTAAATCCTTCACCATTGATTTCACCACATGCTTTCTCAAGTATGAAGGAAATAATTTCATCATAGAAGTTGTGGATAAGCTCACCAAATATTTCTCTTTTTTTTTGTGGATTTTCACATCCTTATATGGAAAGTATGGTGAAAAAAAGATAATGGAGAATATGCATAAGCTATATGGTACCATAAAATTTATCACAAGTGATAGTTGTCCCGTATTTACTAGTAATTTTTTTATATATGTTCTCTTATTTGGGTGTTTCGATAAATTGTAACTCTTTATACAATCCTTGATCAAATATGCAAATTAAGGAAATCAACAAGTGATTATAGGGGTATATATGTTTTTTTACTTTAAATAAATAGTATTAATGGGTAGATCTTAGATACTACTAAAATAATGGTGGTGTAACACTTGGGTGTTGCCACAATAGTGTGTCCAATTTATGTGCCATCTTGTTTTTTCTTGAAATCACACTTTTTAGAAAACTTAATGATTTAAGCCTTGAGAGGTTCTATATAAATTTTATTAATTGAAGAGGGTTAGATCAAACCCCCTTGGGTAGAACCCTCCTAGTCTTAAATAAAACCCTCAATGGAGTCTCCTCCACACCTACCACAATGCATACAAAAAACCACTTTTGATTCAGTTTTTGGGTGATCAAATGAAGTCATTTGGAAATTTTATTTTGTAAGTGTGTAGCCCTTATTATAATATTTCCAAAAATTATAAAGTTGAATATGTAATTTTACTATTACATTTATTTTTTATTTCTCGAGGCATCCACAAAGAAGTTGGAGACTAGGATAATCATAAAGTAGCTCATCAAATGGAATAATTTACTTTTCAACTATGTTATATGGGAAGATCAGGTTTTTATGCAAAATAATCCATAATTGAGTTGTATTAAGGGTAAAACTTGTATAAAGGCAAGGCCTACTATATCCTTGATCCATTAAATATATTTGGATATATGATAAGAAAATATGGCTCACATAATACTTATTTGATTCATTTATTAGTCCTTGAGTTATTTATAATTGTCCAAGAAAGCCTTATTAGGATTAGGGAATTAAAAATATAGAATGATACATATAAATAAAAGGTAGTGATTCATTATCTAATCATCATATTATAGTTTTTTATTAGGCCACTTTGATAGGCCAATTTTACTTTACTAGTTTTTATTAGAAGATTGGCTTATGGACTTTCCTAGTGAGGCCCATACTTGTTCTCAATGTGCTTCTATGGTTGCGGAGCTCTCTAAACTCAAGGTGAAGGTTTTAGAGCTGGAAAAAAAGAAGGTAAGCATCTCTAAGTCAGTTCCAAAGTGATACAACAAACCTCAAGACCACTCATAGGGAGCCTTATACCTTTTTTTTTATGGACCACCACCAAGGAAGAATAACTATCCACCAAGACGTAAATACACACCCTTGGGGGTACCAATGAAAATGGTCTTACATAAGTTGATTTGAATAAAAATAATCACACTCTAAGACTTCAGACATTACGACAAACCACAAATCAAACCCACGTGGTATAAAGATGAAGATCATTATGAGTATCACTGAGAAAAAGGGCACAAGACATCTAACTACATTAAACTTAAAAACGCCATCCAAGAACTCATAGATCAAGGTGAGAAAAATATCAATCAACACACTAGAAACAATGACTTAGGCATATACAAAAACCTAATGCTCGATGATGATAAAGGTGGTGATTTTGGAAACGAAAAGGTTTATAACCAATTCAATCACACCTATGCCAATATTGTAGGAACATGTGATCATCACATCTCTATATTCACTATACAAGGACCTAATCTTGAGTGTGGAGTAACCACATGAAGAGGGAATGTTACTATCCAAGGAAACCCTTTGCAACCAAGACTTCCATCAAAATCAAATCCTAGTAATTACAATCTATTGGACTAACTTAAGAAAACTCTTGCATAGATTTCCATTTTGGAACTCCTGAGAATTTCTCCAACACATAAAGACATCTTGGATAAAGCTCTTTCATCATCATTTGTACCCACATATATTAATATCAAGCAATTCCAATCTATGGTCAGACATATTACATCCACCCATCAGATCATATTCACAAAAAATGACCTCCCATCTCAATCATTCTATAATCGTGTACTACATCTTGAGGTCTACATCCATACAAAAAAAGTGAAAAGATTTTTGATAGACGGAGGTGCAGGCTTAAATATTTGTACCCTTTAGTTGATAAAACACAAGTGGCTATTTTAAGGATGTGATTGAAAGAGAAAATGACATCACAATCTATGCATATGATGACAATGAACGAGATTCTGAAGGAACAATCAAACTACCCATACAAGTTGGGCCAACAATTGCAGAAACAACATGTCAAGTCTTGTATCTTGACTTATCCTATAAAATTATTCTTGGTTGCCCATGGATCCATGTCATGCAGACCATAGCATCCATATATCACCAATGCATAAAATTCCCATATAATAACAAATAAATTACAATTAATAGTGATCTTGAGCCCTTCTACTACTACAAGAGTATGAAGGAAAAATATTACAAATTGCTACAAGTACCCAAGAATGATAATGCTCCCTTATCCTCTTCTTGTGTTGACCCATCAACATTAGCCTCCACATCGACATCTATATCAAGAACACAACAAACTATCCTGAAAATCAAGGTGCTAATCAAGGACAACAGTTGTGGTGATTACAACATAAAGGAATCCTTTGTTGTGGAAAACTTCCACTTTCTCATAGAACCTATGGTAAACCCCACCATATTGAGAAAGTGACTAAAACAATCAAAATAGAACCAACAACCTTTACATGACGGGGAGACCTAAATGCATAAATCATATATGAAGGTGACATTTCCAAATAGGTATATTGGGATGAACAGGAAGAACCTCCTCTTCTTGTGGATATTAAAAACAAAGGTTTTCAACTAATCAAAAGCATGGGTTACATAGGAATAGGTGGAATTAGTCTAAATCAAAAAGGATGTGTGAACTTATTATCCATGAAAAGTGAATAAAATAATATTGTTCTTGGTTACACCTCGAGAAAAAATGTCATCCCTCTCATCGAGGATACTTTAATTGTGGAAGTTGAAGCTTCCTCTTGGTTAAAAACATCTAATTATGAAGATATCAATGACTCACCCATGTGCATCACTAGCCAATTTGAACATGCCTCCATATACATGATTACCACAATATCATATACATCTCCCACCCAAGATAATGAACTAAAACTTATCTATTCTCAAATCATCAATTGGGACCAACAATGAGCACCTTCTGTAGATTCATTCAAAAATGATGAGGCTACCTCAAAATTCATTGGACTCCAAGACCGTATACCTTATGGAGACAACAAATCAGGGTTCAATATTGAACTAGACACAGAAGCATACTATGGTGATACGATTGAATCCTTTAGTCATAAAATAGAAAATTTAAAAATCAAGACAAGATCTCCTTGTAAAAACCACAAAGTGGCACTTTCAGATCATAAAATAGCAAAAGAAAAAGGACATATCTAAAGGCAAAAACCTCTCTAAGGCACCAAAGGATGAGGGATTCAATCTACCTAGTATTGCAACAAATCAAGAGAAATCAACAGTCTTGGTGAAAGTAACACAACCAGTAAACATTGGATCAAATGAACAATAGGTCATGTTCTATGCTACATCATTAGACGATGAAGAACAAAATAACCCTAAAACTTTCCTTAGAGAAATAAAAAAAAAAAATTCTTGGTTCTACGCAGAAATTTTGGGATTGGATACATCATTGGTTGTACATACTTGACAGTGTATCCAAATGCAAAACTAGTGAAATAAAATTTAAGGAAAATGCACCTGCAAATCACACTAGTGGTTAAGGTGGAATTACATAAGATTCTTGATGGTGGTTTCATAAGAATGATCAACTATCTAGAGTGGGTTTCAAACCTCATAGAGTATCAAAACCCACTAGGGGCATCATGATATGTACATACTTCAGGGATTTGAACAAGGCATACATTCCTAAGGATGACTTTCCACTTCCTAACATAGATATCATCATGGATCTGATAGTTGGTCATGAGATGTTGTCCCTCATGGATTGATTCTTGAGACACAATCAAATAATGATAGAAAAAGAAGACCAACACAAAATGGTGTTCACATTTCCATGAGGAACCTACTACTAGAATGTTATGCCATTTGGTCTCAAAAATGTAGGAGCTACCTATCAAAGAGAAATGACGGTGATATTTTACATGTTTCACAAAATCCTAGAAGAACATGTGGACGATATACTTGAATAATTAGTCACAAGGAAAGGACATCTAGAAGTTTTGGCCTTTTTTTTTGACATGTTAGAAAAATATCAAGTGAGATTGAACCCAAAGAAATGTGTCTTTGGAGTCACTTCTTGTAAATTTTTGGGATACATTGTATCATGAAGGGGAATTAAAGTGGACCCTACCAAAGTCAAAGCAATCATGGAAATGCAACCAGCTAAAATACTTAAACAACTTTGTAGCCTACAAGGAAAGATTTAGTCCATCAAAAGGTTTATTGCACAATTGGAATATAAGTGTCACTCATTCACCCACCTTCTTCACAAGGGTGTGGCATTGAAATGGGGCCAACATTACAAACAAGCATTCCAACAAATAAAATACTATCTAGCAACACCACCAGTCTTAATGCCACCAGTGGTAGAGAAACCACTAGTACTATAAATTTTAGCAACCTCAACAGCTCTAGGGGCTCTCCTAGTGCAACATTATGAAACAAGTAAAGATAGGGCTATCTACTATATCAGTAGGACCTTGGTGGGATATGAACTCAACTACACATCTATTGAAAGAGCTTTCTTAGTGGTAGTGTTTGATTCTCAAAAGCTAAGACATTATACATGCTTTCTTATCAAATCAAGATTATATCCAAGAATGATCCACTAAAATATTTGTATCAAAAGCTACTCTAACAGGTCACATGGAAAAGTGGATAATGATCCTTAGCGGTTTTGATATAGATTATGTTGATCGAAAAACTATCAAAGGACAAGTTATTATGGATCAATTAGAAGAATCTCTAATCTATGCAAAAATCATCTTGGCCTCAGAGTTTCTTGATGAAATGGTATTCACCCTCACAACAATAGATTAGTGGAAACTATACTTTGATGGTTCATATACACAACATGGATCTGAAGTAAGCATCTTATTCATCACCCCACAAGGTGATTGTATACCAAAGTCATATAGGTAAGAATTTTTACGTATAAACAACATAGCTGAATATGAAGCCCTCATCATAGGGTTAACGATCACAATCCAATGGAAAATATAGGAACTAGGGAAAAATTTAGTGGCGAATCTTCACCAATTGGTGAATTCTAGAAATCGGCCAAGTCGAAATTGGTAAATTTGTGCAAACCAATAAGGTGTCCAAATTTCCAAGATTTCACAAACTCTAGGTCCAATGCATGTCCATTCACAAATGAGTTTTTTTATGAGACATATTTAAGCAAAAAATTTGCCATAACAAACTACTCATTTCAAATGCACCAACTAATATTTTCGCCTGGAATCCCAAAAACATGTAATAAAACACCTACATATTAGCCAATACTATTAAAACAACATTGTATTAGAACCCATTTCGCCAATTGAAATTTACAAATAGTTGCTTGTGAAGACCCATTTCACCAATTAAAATTTATAAATAGTTGCTTATGAGGACCTATTTTGCCAATAACATTAAAAAATAATTACATTTGAGGACACATTTCACCTTGAAAATTACAACGTATCGTTGTCTAAGCACACAAGATTCACAATTTTTTTAATATACCATCTAAAAATTCCTACAGAATTTGCCAAATATGGATTGATATAAATACAATCAAAACTGTCATTTATTGTTACACATTTTTTTCAATTCTGAGGTTCTACTTCTCCATTCAGAAGTCAGCGAAAGCCGAAAACATAGACTTAAAGGTGAGTGATCATTTCTTCATAGTGTTATTAGTTATAATAATAAGTTTTCTTTATCTCTTTTCCATTCTTGCTTCAGTCTTAAAGTTAAATATGATATTAAGTAGGGAATGGGATCTATATTCTTTGTCCTTAAACAAGAAGACATTTTTTTCCAGTTTTTGTTCGAAGTAAGAGATCAATATGTTGAGCAACAGGGGTGATGCTCCTACCACTCCTCAAGGTAGTGAAGAGACTGGGAGGCCATCAAAACACTCAAAACTTAGAAATAGAGGTGCCATATAGTCTTACTTTGGAATTGCCAAAGCTTTTGATCCATAAAATCAAGATGGAGCTACATCATCAATTCTTCCACCAAATATTAATGAAGAAGGCATTCACAATACCTCACCGCTATCGGAAGGTCAAGTTGAGATTTTCATTGAGTTAAATCAAAATGTATCAAATGAGGATGGCAATACCACAAAAAGATGTTCCAAGGGATGCCCTAGTTAGCCAGAATGAGATAATTGACTTGGATGAGGATGATGTTGGTAGCAAGAAAAGAAGAAGCAAATAAAAAATGGGGCATGAGTGGGAAATGACAAGGAATTTTTAACTTGGTTGGTTGTCAAAGTACCCATTCATTGTACCAGTGGGATTGGGAAAGCAAATGATATTGAAAATTTAACATTGGAAAAATGTACGATTTGTAGTTGGAAATGTGGAAGAGACAAGACATTGCATCTAAATATTGACACTATAGAAAAGCATATCGGTAAATTTTATGAAAAACAAATCATAGTGGAATGGAATAATCAGTCGTATGATGGAAATCAAAGGAATAATGTCTTCATGTTAGGTATGCCATGGATTATGAAGAGCATGACCAAATAATGTCGAAGCTTGTTGCATGTAAAGGTACACTTGAGGCTCAATTTGGAAAAGCAATGGAATCAAAAAATCTATCAAAAACTGTTCAGATGAGTGTTGTTTTTCATATTTTGTCTAGAGGGAATCCTATGATAGACTACCCTGAATATTCTGGTTTATTGTCTCATTTGGGTGTTCCTCACTATCCCTTCTCACATTGGTCAGTAAATGCTGGATAGGAATGGGAAAACTGTCTTGTTGTAGTTGAAAATGAAGATTTAAAGAACAAAGTAAAAGAGTCAAATTTCATTGCATTATCTTTAGATGAAGTTACTGTGGTAGACAAGACTTCTTGGGTCTGTATGTATTTGTATACTGTAGAATGACATGCTCGCCAAGCTCATCTTCTCCGTGTTCATAAAATGAAGGACAGTTCAACATCACAAAATCTATTTGAACTAGTCAATAAATATTTGAATGAAATTGTAGGTATGGATGAGTTGACAATTGCCAAAAATTTGGTGTGTGTAGGAGTTGATAGAGCTATAGTGATGCAAGGTCAAAGGATTGATGTTTGCACAAAATTACAAACTACTTGTGCACCATACTTGCTTAACATTCACTGCATGGCCCACAAAATGAATTTAGCATTCAAAATTGTAAGCAAGTTTCCTATAGTATCAAAAGTTGAAAATCTAGTCCACGAGATCCATGCATACTTCTGCCAAAGTCCCAAACGTTTCACAAAATTTAAAAATTTTTCTAAGGGAATAACACCAGGAAACAAGCTTCTCAAGGATGTCAATACCATATGGATCTCCTTGCATGGACTAGTGCAACGAGTTATTTCATAATATCAATCATTGATTGGAGTGATGTACGAGCATCACAACATAGTAGATAAAGCTCATGTCCTCTTACATAGGTTAAGCGATATAGAGACACTCTTGAATTTAGCTAGTCTTCTCCCCATGTTGGATGTGATGAACAATCAAGGTGAAGAAAGCCCAAGACATAACTATGTATATTAATGAATATTCCAATCTACGTAAACATACATGCTTGGCCCTCGATCATCTATATCTAGATCTAACACAAGAAGGCCCAAATTATTTCATGTGGCAGAAAATTACTGATTTGAATAATCCTAATAATTATTTATAGTTTAATGCAAGCGGGAACTTATGTATTGTGTACGTGGATATGAGATACCAATGTACCATTGTAAGACAACCATGCACTCTAACATAGAAGTAGTTGTTAATGAGGAAGATTTTAATGACATTGTTAAATATGTTAGTCATAATTTGAATGAAATTACAAAATATCTTTCCTCAGAGATTCATGAGAGATTCCCTCGACATGAAATACTTGAAGCCATGGGTATTTTGTATCCTCAATTTTGGTCAAACCGAGATAACCCAAAACATTTTCATGATCAAGTAAATATCTTGATTGAACAATTTTTGAAAAGTGTAACATACAATGAGCAGAAAATAGAAGGAATTTTAAATGAAGCTTAGCTTAGAAAACAATCTAGGAGTTTTGCAATAGCTATGAGGGACCCATATAAACCCATGGGAATGGAGAAGGCCTTTGAACCAAGATCAATAAAAAAGGTTTGGACAAACTTATGTTAGAGTGAAATATTGCGTGATTTGATATCAAAATATTTCAAAATTGTTGATTTATGTCAAACAATGATATTGGGGTGGGGGTCGGTGGAGGATGAGAGAGTTTTCAGTACATTGGGGTTTTTGAAATCAAAGCTAAGAAACAAAATAGACAAGAATTTGGAAAGTTTCTTAAGGATGAAAGGAATTGCATATAATGTCTTTAATTTTCCTTTTGAAACAGCACTTGCAATCTAGATGTCCACATGTGAAAGAAGAAGGACTGGGTTGTGCAACACTCCAATTCCAAACACTGGTACTAGTGGCAGTGGCAGTGGTAGTGGGACTAGGACAGATGACGTTGACACAAATCACACAATGAATGTTGAATTTGAGACACAGGCCGAAGAAAATGAAGAGCAAACTTATAATCAAATTCAAGATGACTCTTTTACTTTATCTCAAGATGAATGTCAGTTTTAGGACCCTGAGTCTGTTTGGGAAATGGAAGAGAATTAGCAACTTTTAGGTATTTATACTGCACTTCATGGATCAGTTTCCATTGTTCCATACTATAGTTGATGATATTTTATATTGTATTCAATGAAATTGTGAATCATTGCACTTCATGATATAAGATATTTTATTTTATATTGCACTTCATGAATCATATTCCAAATTGTAGTTGATGATATTCTATATTGTATTCCATGAAATTGTGATATTTTATATTGTATTCCATTGTATTGAATTTGATATGTGATTCTACATCATTTTTAAGGAACAACACTTATCACACTACTTATAAATTCCTATTGCATTGTCATTCACACAATATTTGATAAATAACTAAAAGGAATATTAATCCATTCCTTGAACATAAACTAACAGTTCAACATCCATAACTTATAAGCTAATAGAAGCTAAAAATTCAACATAAATAACTTATAAAGGCATCCACACAAGTTAAACAATAAAATATTAAACTACCAAATCACCTAAATTATACTGAGAAATCCTTACGCATCCATCACCATAAAATATTTATTCACAGATAAAAATTCCATAGTAATGAAACTAACCAAAAATCTATCATTCCAATAATAAACAATCCACTAGAAAACTACTCAACAAAAGCACAATAAATCCACACACCATAACTCAAAGATTACATATGCATGAGCTTCACTATTGGCTTTCTATATTGAAATAACAGAAAAGCAATAAAAATAACAGAGTTTTTTTTGTCTTGATAATGGTTTCTTGAAGACAACCATTTTAGAAATGAAAATAAAAAATATTTGAAGTATCAAGAGAGCCAAATTAAAGAAAATAACATAAAAACTAAAAACTAAACAATGGTCCCACTCCCAGTACCGACTCCTTCACTTTCAATTATTTCCACCTCATGCTCCTTCAGTAATGCCTCATGTGCCTTTACTCTTTGCTTGTATTCCTGGTACTTGGTGACAATTGCGGTGATATTTTTGCTTCCTGGATTCATGGTGATTTGCAGCCTTGTCCTCCATCTTGAATGTACGTGGTCTGACTCAGCTAGCATTTCATAGATGTTATCACTTTCTGACTTATATGCACTCATATAGGTTTGTAACTTAATTTTCTGAAGGAGTTTGCAGTGGCTATCTTAGGATCAGCTACTTCTCTATGATACACCTCTTTAAATTCCCTCAATATGTCTGCAAGATCCAATGCATTTTCATCGAACCCATCTGTGAGGTCCACTTCAAGAGCATTGAAGTTTTCCTTCATCTGCACCAATATGTCAAAGTATTTTTATAACACTTTATTGATTTCCTCATATAATCTTCATATACTATCAATTTCCACTCCAATGAATCATACCAACTAGGATCAATTTCTTTAGGGTCATCCACCAATTTTTCTCTTATTAACAAAGAGTGCTCCATGGAGACTAATTCTTCAATTTCCTTTGAAAGTAAAAATGTGCTACTATTTTCTCTCTTGATTTGTTGGAGCTCACCTACCAATTCCTTTCTTTTATCAGACACATTAACAAAGAATTGCCTAAATTTGGTAATGTGGAAAATGCCATCCTAATAAAGCCCTTCTATCCATTTGCTGGAAGCTTTAGCATAATGTAAATTTTTCTTGACCTATTGCACAGTGTTAGAATCAATACCCTAAACATTTGAGCTTGAGGCTTCCTTAGTGGTCAGAGTCACAACTAATGAAATAAAATTTCTTAAAGAAAGATTATGAGATTGCAACTGAAGGTTCTCCTTTTTTAGTTCTTTTGCTCTTTTGATCAATACATTAACCGAGTAATTGACATGATATACATAACCTTCTAAAGTAGATGGCCCCATATCAACATGACTAACCTTGTAGTTGGCTTCCATCATCTCATTTTCATTTAGGTCATTTTGTGGATCAGCAATATCCAATAGTTGATGCCCAATAGTGGAATCAGTGACAATTCGTGACATCCTCTTAGCCCTTTTGGGCTTTTGGTGACCCTGTAGCAGCATGGAAACTGTATCTACTTCAATTGTCATTGAGGGAATATTCTTTCTTTTCTTCTCAACTACTTTCTTTAACCATGCTAGGGAAGATGCCACTGGCACTAATCCAGTGTCTTTACTTACAACACTTACATTTTCATTTTTTTAGTTGATTGAACATAAATAGTTTTTTCAGTTGATTGAACAGAATCAAAAAGTATCTCGTAGTGGAGAAGTGAGAACTTCAAAGAATGTGGGAAAAAAATTATCGTCAATTATTTTTAGAAAAATTCTCTCAGATTCTGTAGGCACTAGATTTTCTTGACTATCCTTTTTCTGAGGTACCAAGGGTACACTATCCTGTTCACAAATTGATTTTAGCTTGGCCTCAGTGTCTTCTGGCATCTCGCCATCTCCTCCTGATTGTGAGCCAGTGCTAGATGGCCTAATTGATTGCTTTCCAGCTGATATATTTATGCCAGATGCCTATGCAGTCCCTTGCTCTTTTCTCTATGAAACTCTTTGCTCATGGGGAGAACCCGCACTTTGGCACCATTTTTTATTCAACCATTCTAAAGTTCTACTCAAAATAGGGGAAAAAAGGACCATTAAGTTTGAAACTTCATTCTCTGACCAATTAATTATGTACAAGGGCTTACCAGCAAGGGCTCGATATTCAAGATCAATGATCACGAAGTCTTCTTGTGCATCTTCTGGAATATTGAAAGAAATACCAAAAGCTTGTATTTTCCTTAGGGTCAATATCATGAAATTTCTTCTATAGACCTCACTTTCATCTGTACAGTCTTCCCAAAAATCTTCAATATTATGGCGATGTTCATTAATTCCAGCTCCATACAAATTTTTCTTAACATAACCCTTGCTATCAAAAATAGTTCTCATGAGAAAACACTAATAATTAAATCCATTCAAGGCATTCTACACACCCCTAGCAATATTATTACTTTCACAAGAAAATGAAGCCATGGAAAATGGAAAAGCATACCCCTTCTTTCCCATGTTTGAATATTTAACATTTACAATGGCCATATGTCCGAAAACTTCAAGAAAAACAAGGAAATCACTTGGGTAACGAGGAAATTTCAATGAAGCCTTCTCAAAACCTCCAATTCTAAGATAAGTAAATCTGTTGAACTGAATGTAGAAACTTCCAAACCTCAATACCAAAGCAGCCGCTTTAGGTGAAACCCAAAGCTTAGATTTTCCATCAATTTTTCTCATAGTTTCCATTAAAAATGCATCATTAACACGACAAAAATTCACCATTCCAACCTCCTTAGTGAGTTGTGGAAAAGTTCTATACACGGGCGTGTCCGGCGTTGGAGACCTTTGTAGTTCCAACCCTGCCCAGAAAGCCTCTTGACTGGCTAGAATGTAAACCATGTATGAGCACATGTGGAAGGCAACAGTTTGCCAAAAATTTATCAATTTCTCATTTAAATGATAACTAATAATCTCATCCTAGTCAATGAATTTATTTTCACTACAAATCAGCAGAATAAAATGACACAGATCCAAAATTCAAAAGAGTTTGAATATGTATTACCAACCACACGATGTAGCAAGGTGATAGCATTGAAAATTTCATCCTTAAAATGAACCCTTTTAAGCTTTGAGGGCAACTGAGACTTACCCTTTTTCTCGGACTTCAACCAATTCCTCGCAATGGAATTTTTGCACCATTCCACATTCATTCTGAAAAACTCGTCACCAACAACTACATACATTTCCTCTACAGTTTCCCTCTCTAGAATGCCTAATGTGTAGGAAATCACTTCAGGAGTAATTCTTGCAATGACTAACCCGTCCATAGCTCTAATTTCCCGAGTCTCTGGAATATAGCCCCTTGCGCATGAAATCACCAGGTTGACGCTTTGTACAGCATCAGGAAAAACTCCTACATGCGCCAAACCACTTTGCAAAACTTTATCTTCCAGTGTTGTTCTCTCCCTTTGCTCCAGGCACACCAAAAACTCCTCCAAATTGACGTTCCTAGTTTCAGTGTCCCTCACGCCAGATCAGTGAATTTGAATTCCACTCTGCATGAGCGCAAATTCGTGGAGATAGAATTTTTGTACTTGAGAAGTACTGGCATTGGAAAATAATGAGAATACAGGCTAAATGATTGAGTAAAAATTTTCCACCCACTTATGCCATTATTTTTTATAAGACGTGCATTAAATGTGGCATTCAATTTCATTCCTCAAAAAAATAACCTTTAAACCTGCATGCTTTTTGAAATTCCTAAAAATACAACTCAAGGTTAGTTCGTACATAACATTCAATGAGATGTCAAATGGCAACACCTTTGAAAGGAAATATAAGTCCATAATGTTGTGTGGTCACTGAAACTTGGAACCTTAGAACCAAAGTCTGAAGGTTCAAAGTTTTTGAAACCTATGACCCACTAACTACAAAGATGACCAACAAAGACTTACAACTCAACAAAGTGAACCAAGTTGGGGAATCAGGAAGTTATGAAAATTTAGAACTTCGCGACAAGGTTATAAAACTCGTAGGACTAGTGACTAAGGTTAGGGAAAGCACCAAAGCTGTGAATTTGAGTGATAGTAACCACAACAATGAAACTAACCAAAAATATATCATTTCAATAATAGATAATCCACTGGAAAACTACTCAACAAAAGCAGAATAAATCCACACACCATAACTCAAAGATTACATATGCATGAACTTCACCAATGTCTAAGTCTTTCTATATTGAAATAACTCTCTCATCCTCCACTGACTACAAAGATGACCAACAAAGACTTGCAACTCGACAAAGTGAACCAAGTCAGGGAATCAGGAAGTTATGAAAATTTAGAACTCTACGACAAGGTTATAAAAATCAGAGGACTAGTGACTAAGCTTGTTTTTCTCCCTTATTTTGAGTCTCATAATCTCTATAGCTATAATATTTTACATGAATTATTAATGAAATTTTATCAATGATCTTTCATTAATCTTCTTTGTCATTATGCATTGATGTATGTTTTAATTCTGGCTCTGGTTTAATGAACTAGTTAAAGTACCTTGATTAAAGCATGAATTCATATAAATGTTTTGTGGATTTGATAAGTAGTCATGGAGATTGAGTATTGATGTGTGAATTATAATGCGATTTCACTAAGATTGTGGATGCTTGGGTTCATATTTTAATTGTGTTAAAAGTAAAACGTGAACATGTACTCAACGATTGATCACTCAACTCAATGCTTAATAATATATTAACAATAGATTAGTAGCATATACAACAATGAACATCAACAATCGTTTAATGTGTATCTAGTAGTTGAAACCACTACCAAACTTTTTCTTCAAATGATAAAATAAATAATACAGATAATTGAACATCAACACATTACTGAAGTCTGAATTTGAACTTTTTTACTAATTATCACATAAAGGAATACATAGAGGCATTGGAAATACAAAATCTTTCTCAAAGACAACTCTGCACAAAGATGAGTTGGAACTTGGAAACTCATATTATAAAAAATCAAATCATTGCATCACCTTTTCTAGAAACTTCCACTCTTCAGGTGGTGGAATTTTCATTTGTTCTAACTAATGTTGTTTGACTTGAAGATTTGTTAACAATTCATGATTCAAATTGGAACCTATCTTGGATTCTTCAGTCAATTTTGTATTCAGGGTTGGCAATATTTTGATGGAATCCAAATAGTTCACCACATTTGGGTTCTGAGGAAACTGGTCCAAATCAATCTTCCTTGCATCCTTCATATTCTTTCTAAAATCATTATTTCCAACAAATCACTCATTTGTGTCAAAAGCCTCTGGAAAACCAAGCTTTGTGAAGTTCCTTACCTTTTCATCCAAGTTCTTCATCTTGTTTGCAGCCAAATGAAAATATCCCTTTGTTTCACACATTCTCAAACACTTTTCACTGATAGATGACAATGTCATTGATGTAGTAAGTAGATTAGTAATCCCTTTTGATTTCAAAACATTGTCACTGGCTTTGTAGACTATTTGTTGAATTTGATTTGCAAATTTCTCTAATGCCAGCACATTTTTGTTCACTAAATATTTGTTGAGCTTCTTATGATGTTTTCTAATAACATCAATCAATTGAAACATGTCACACAAATGATCAATCCTCTGCATTATTTCATCCTAGATCTTTTGTTTCATATGCCTCATTGTTTCTTTAAAAAATGCAAATAACTTATTTTGACAAGACTTAATTTCATTTTTTGCTTCCTTCGGCTCTTCCTCCAATCTTTCATTTCTTTTTCTCTCCTTCTCCAATTTTTGTTCCCATTGTGCATTTCCATTCACAATGCTTAGTCTTAATTTTTTTGAACTGGATTTTTCCTCATCACATTTCTTGTTTCTCTCATCTAGCCTTTGCTTCATTCATTGCAGTCTCATTCTGCTTATCCTCTTTTCTTGTTAATGTAGAGGCAGATTTTTTTATTCTTTTTCTAATCCATTTCTCTTGTTATTTGTTGCTTTTCTCTTTGCTTTCTCATTTGCTAGGTCTTCTTGTAACTTTTCAATTTGATTCTATAACCTTTTTTTCTCTCTATCTTGATTTAGCAATGATGTGTACACCAATTCATTTTTCTTCTTTGATACATTAATTTTGTTAGTATTTTTGAGTCCAGAAAAATCCAATTGAATATTGTTCACCTGGAATTTAGATCAAGCCATCTAATTTGCTGGTTTGTTTTGAACTGTGGGAACAAGAATTATGTACTCAATGATTTCTTTATTTGTGTCAAGTGTGGATAATACCATGGTTGTTGCATGCTCTAAAGTTAGAACATACGCACTATCCATCAGTGGCTTCTTTTTTTTATTCAAGTCTAATTTCTTTTTAAACTCTTCAATGTAATCAAAACCTAGGGACACAAGAACAATGGAATGCTTGAATGGCGAAGGAATAGTACTTGCAGTTGCTAATAATGTCACAACCAAACTAACTGGTAGTGGGGAGTGTCTGGAAATAACTCCTTTGTGGTGGATCTACTGGTAGTGTGACTTGGACCTATCAAAATCCTTTTCCTCTTCTGTATGCATTGGTCACCTAGTGTTTCTATGGTATATTGTATTGTTGTCCTCTTGTGTGTATTGTATGTTGACCACTACTAGTAGTAGTACTACTACCCATACCATCACCACTAGAGGCATTGCCAGTTGCACTAAGCTCTCCACCATGGGCATGTCCTAGTTGTGATTGTTTCTAACCATGAGGATGAGGATTTGAAGCTCTAACAAATTGACTTGTATGCCCTAGGTCTACTTTTTCACCTCCAAGCCCAAGGCCAAATTTATCAACTTCTTTTCTATGCTCTACATCTATTACCGTCCAAGGGCCTTGTCTTTGGGACCCCAAAGGACCACCTTCATAACCCATTTTTTTAGCTATGGTTGCTCCTCTAGTATATGCTTCTTTTGTGGCCTCACTTAAACCAAGTTTGAAATTGACATGGCCTTGTTCTTCCCTATCATCATTGGATTCATCATCACTTTCTTTATCTTCTTGTTCATCACAATTTGTTAAACTCATGATCTTCTTCATTATCTCCATACTTTGCAAGAGCTCTTGGATCACCTAGCTCCTTCCTCATAGACCAAAAGGAAATAATTTTTTATCGTGACCAATTTTTTTCTGTAACTTCCATCTCTAGAGAATCTGGCATTTTTACTCTACTAGATGGTTTATGAATTTTTCATAAAAATTGTTGTACCTCCTAATTTTCTTTCGATGCAATGCCATAATTTCTACTAACAATTGTCCAAAAGAAATGGCATTCTCAGCAACACTTTTCTCCATTGCTATTTTGACCTCATCCCAAGAATCCTTGTTTCTCAAGTTTTCATGCAAGGGTTTACTTTGATGTTGAATTCTACTTGCAACATTCCTATTGAGCACAATCATTGATTTAATGGTGTCACATGGATCATACTTCCAGTAACAGATAACATCAAAATAAAAAAAAAATCAAAAGATTGTGTGCCACACTAAATGATTTTCTCTCGAATGTGAACCCTCCACATGAAAAATGTAAAGAAGGAAATAAGGTCTTCTTTTGTTGATTGAAAAAGTGTAGTTCATCAATACTCTGCATCTGCCTTACATATTCCAATGCAAAAACCCTTTCTGTCACATGTATTGGAAGTTTGTATGGTTGTACTCCTGATCCATAAAATCTTAGCATAGTATATTCTTCCATTAAGTACCAATCAGCCAATTGTATTTTGTTTCCTAGTTGAATGCAATTTCTACATGACATAGGCAATCTAGGCATTCGAGTATTTGTAATTACTTGATGCAATGGAGCCAAAAAGTAGTCTACAAAATGACAGTAGTTCCTCCGAGAATCATTCATCCTTATCTCAGTGGTCCATTCATATATTGGAGCCATTTTATTTTCCTCAGCATTACTATAGGCATGAATCTGAAGCTTGTTGGTCTGAAACATTCCTCTAAATTTGAATAGAAAAAGATAGCACGAGTAGGTTGTGAACCTAAATGTCTTGGTGGAACCTCCTTTAATCATTAAAAATTGTTTATGCATGGATTCTACAGTGCTCAATAAAATTATATTTGACATGTGGAACACCATAATAGATATTATACACCATTTCAAGGAGGCTTGTACCCACTTCCAAATTGCTATCCAGTCCGAGGAAAAATGCTAGCATAGAAATAGTATCCCGAACCCATGGTCTAAAAATATCCAAATCATAAGGAGGCTTATGATCACCTTTCAATTTGTTTCTATCCTGAACTATTTTATTTAAGAAAGATTTTTTCTCCATTTTATCCACTGCTTCATAATCACTAGCAAGCTTTTCTAGGTCATTGTGGAAATTTCCAAATTCTTTGGTTGTAAACCCCAACTCTTTTCCAAGTTCTTCTGCATGAATGGATAAAAATTCTTCTTTGCTATCTTTATTAACAATTTATCTTTTGTTATCATCATAATTTAGGGCATAGACCATGATAAATTTTGGGCAAGGGAAAACCTCATGTAACATCATGCTCCCTAGTCCAGTCACCCACAGTGCACTGATACTATTAACTTGCATTTTCTTTGTAGCCTTATTCTGAGATGAAAATATAAGTTCTAAGGTACACCTACCATAGGTTTCAGGATCATAAATATCATGGTATTCATCAGTGAAACTTGGGGTTTTAAGTAATTTTTCATAATGTATTTTTTTATCCAACATTGCTCTAGTGGTACTAGTGGTAGACATGCTGATATAATGTGAAATTGTGAATTCCCTATTAGTCCTTAGTTTTTCTTAATTCTTAAGCCTCTTAACCCTAAACCTAAAATTCAAATTTTGATAAAATAAGATTTTAAGAAATTTCAAACGATGAAACATAGCCATGGGAATTCTTTCACTTACCCGTATTTTGATTCTTGAAAAGATTAATGCTGACAGTCATGGAAAATGGGTTATTGGAATAGCTTTGTTCGAAGTGGAACTGTGGAACCCAGAACAGGGTGGTGCATTGCAATGAGAAAACTGAAAACTAAAATCTCCCCATGTGCTTACCCTCTCACTTAAAAAAAAAACCACTTAGCAATAGAAAGTGCTTTTTTTTTAACAATAAAGTGAATGAAACTGTAACGTCTACGTGTTGCTTTCAGACTACACAATTAGTACATGGCTGATAGCATTTAAAAAAATCCATTTATGATTTAATCCTACATTGAAAAAAAATTCTAAACCATTGATCTTTGTAAATCTAATGATTATAGGGTGATTCTGAAGGTTTCAGTTCACAAGCCTAGCGCTCTATGCATTTCATTCTAGAATGCAACTACAACAATACATCAAATTTTCATTGAACGGTTGAGTAATTTATGATATAAATAATAAGCACGTGTTTTAAAATTGCTTTAAACTTTAGTGCGCTAGGATTGACATCAAGGCCAAGGGACCAATAACTTAACGTTGGAAAGGACTTAATAAAATGAATTACAATGTCACATTAATATCACAACCATTTATTTTATTACAACTGAATTAGAATGTCACATTATTACATAGTACAAATACAAATGTAAGCACCAAGCTTCTGTTGGACCGTTGGTGACAACGCAAATGTAATACAAATGTGTGTGAAAATAAATGCATGGCACTTTCCGGGTCAACAATGTGCTCTGAAAATAAATGCATGGGACTTACTAGGTCAACAATGCGCTCAAAAAATAAATGCATGGGGAATGGGGGGCCAATCAAACTGGGGAAAGGGGAGCTATGAAGATACAAAATGTACTTATCCCCTTTGAGAAATAGACTCATGCAAAAAATGAGGGGTTGTCAAATTGCTCCCATGTAGAAGATGAGCTTTGAAAATAAATGCATGGGACTTTCCTAGTAGGCCATGGTGTTTGAAAATAAATGCATGGGGCTTGCCTAGCCAACCATGTTGGGGAACTGGGAGCTATGAAGATACAAAATGTACTTATCCCCTTTGAGAATTAGATTCATGCAAAAGATGAGGGTTAGTAAAATTTCTCCCATCTTCTACTCGCAACCTCCATGCACTGGGATAACACTTATCTCCATCAGAGCTCCTCATCCTAGTTCAAAACCTGTCTAAGAATTTAGGTGAACCAAATCAATTTCTTTCCAATTCCACCCATTCTGAACTTGAAGGAAATAAGTCTTTTACTCTGTAACTACATAATTAGAGGCAGGAGAATTTAGAGTATCCCCACTAATACCACATCATCTTCTTCCTAAATCCTTATTAACCCTACAAAATGAAAAACCTTATGAAAATTCAAACATTGCACTCAATAGTATAGCCTTTAGCCTTCAACGAATGATTTTAGTTGTGCTCACTATCCTAATTTATGGGCCAATAGTGCCACTACTAGTTTGGTCCTTGTGTACACCTCACACGTGTCATGTGTGAGGTTAGGTATAGTCATAATCGCAATTTGCGCAAACCAAAAAACCAACTTAATTGATTTGTGTAACTTAAGCCTTACATTTACAATTTAAATGTTTAATTTGATTGATGTCTAGACTCTGACATCCTGGCTACATGAAAACTGTACCTCAAGCTGACAAGCTGTCAATTGTCAAAATCGCCAATGCCACTCAAACGATATGAAATCATTAAAAATCCTGCTTCACTAGATCACTGGATTATTGACATCATCATCTATGATTCTATAGTACATTGTGCAGTTTTCAATATAAATCTATCCAATCAATCGCTCTGGATGTTATATGGAATTAATCTGCATCGTCGCCTGCAGTACCATAGCCACACTTTCTTCAAAAACTAAGATATGGCATTAATGAGCAATGAGCCTTGATCTTGCCACGTTTCCACATCTAATGGTTCTAGTGTAATTCGAGAGGTTTCAATTCACAAATCAAGTGCTTCAAAGATTTACTTCTGGAATGCAACTACACTCGTCCATCAAAAATTCATCCAACGGTTTTGGTTATATTGATTTGCGCTGACATCTGGCTATAGATATGGAATATCCTTCGCACATATGGAAGATTAAGTTTTTAAGCCCTAGTCCTACGTTCTTCCTAGGCGGTCCCTCTTTTAAAAAAAACTTTATGCATGTGCATATTTATACCACTTAAGTTCTTCTATCACTCATCGCCAAAATCCTTCAGCCCATCAGGTTCATTACCGTGATGAGCGATGAGCCTTGATCTCGCCACGTGTTTGCATCTAACAATTCTAGTGTTATTTAGAGGTTTCAATTCACAAATATAGTGCTTCAGAGATTTACTTCCAGAATGCAACTACAGTCGTCCATCAAAAATTCATCCAACGGTCGTTGATTTGCATTGACATTTCGCCACTGATTTTTTTTATTAGTTTGAAATTATGCTAATTCGCCAATGTTTTTTCTTATGCATTTGAAAATAGGTTTAATTCGCTAATGAATATTTTTTTTTGGTTTGAAATTTTTTTTTAATCATTGACAAAATTGTTTTCTCTGTTTTGAAAACAGGTTTTATTCGCCAATGGAAATATTTTCTAGGTTTGAAAATAGATTTTAATCGACAATGAAAATATTTTATCAGTTTAAAGAAAAAATAATTTGCTAGGATTTTCCACAAACTTCTACTGATTAGAAAAGATTCGCCAATTGATACTATTATTTTTTTCATGAAAAATGAAAAAATCACCAATAAAATTAATATTTTTATCGGGAAGTATACAAGATTCACGAGGATTTTACACCATTGCTGAGGGGAGGGTTTCTTAAAGTTTTCCCTGATAGGAACTTAAAGTCTACATTGATTACCAACTGATAGTAAGAAAGTTCAACAATGATTATCAAACCAAGCATGATAAAATGGTGTCATACAAGAAAATGGTAGATAGCTTCAAATATTATTTCATTGGCATCACTTTTGAAAAAATCCCAAGGATCAACAACAAAGTAGCAGATGTAATGGAAACCATTAGATCTTTGTTAGATATTCCATATAATATCCTGAAATATGAGTTTCTCGTAGAGCAGCTTCTCATGATGGCTTTCGATATACCTAATCAAAATTTGTGTGTGAAATTGTTGGTCTTGGTTCCCTGTGATATCATGAAATTTTCACCTACCTTCATAATGGCATCCTCTCATTTGACCTTACCCATAACCTACACAAAACTTTTGTTCAAAGAGCATCCTGATTTTTCCTTATGGGTAACACAATTTATCGAAGAAGTCTTGAGGGAATGTTTTTAATATGTCTTAACCAAGAGGAAGCATTAACTATCTTGATAGAGGTACACGAAAGTACCTATGGGTCACATTTGAGTGGTGTAACCATGGCTAAGAAGTTACTAAGAACGAGATACTACTGGTCAACCATGGAGTAGGAAGCTAATTAGTTCATGAAGAAGTGTTTACAATACCAACATGGGGACCTCAATCATGCACCAACTCAAGAGCTTAGACCCATCACTAGACCATGGCCTTTCTCGCATTGGGGGCTTGATCTCATTGCTAAAATAACACCTACCTCCTCAAACGGCCACAAGTTCATAATCATAGCCATAGATTATTTCACAAAGTGGATTGTGGCTACACTTATGACCTACATAATAAAAAATTAGATATCCAAGTTCATCCTAAACTATCTCATCTGTTGCTATGGTGTTCCATAGGTCATCATCAAAGATAATGAACCACCTTTTAAAAAATAGGATGTCTACAAACTATGCAACTGATTCAATGCCCAACATCATTTTTCTACCCCATACTACCCCCAAGGAAACGAAAAAGTTGAAGATTCTAATAAGACCATCATCAAAATTCTAAAAATGACAGTTAATGAAACTAGTTGGGATTGGCACTTGTAGCTAAACCCCATCTCATGGGAATATGAACTAGTATCAAAACACCCACTAGTGCTACACCCCATTACTTGGTTTATAGAACTAAATTTATCCTACCTATTAAGATCAAGGTCCCATCATTGAGAGTGTCACTACAACACCTTATTGATGACCAGGAATAGATGATATCGTAGTTGAATGGACTTGAATTTCTAGATGAACATTGCCTAGAAGTGCTTAATCACCTACAAGCCTACTAGAATATGCTCTGAAGAAGTTACAATAATAAAATAAAAGGTCAATGCTTTTGTGTAGGGGATCTCATCCTAAAGCAGAATCAAAAGAATTAGTTAGATCAAGATAGCAAGGGAAAGTTTGAACCAAAATGGCTAGGACCTTTTGTCATCACAACAAACTATGGTTCAAGAGCATATCAACTAGCCACACCTAAAGGGAAACCCTTGTAGGAACCTATCAGTAGTATCCATCTCAAGAGGATTTATGCTTAGCCCATGAGAGGTATCTCTAAAATTTAAAAATCCAAAAAAATAAAAAAATAGAAATCCAAAAAAAATAAAAATAAAATAAAAATCCAAAAAAATAGAAAAAGGATAAAAAACAGTAAAGAGAAATTTTTTCCTCTAGTGAAAACCACTATAGTGGTGCTTTGGGCAAGTACCTTGGTAAAAACTTGGTAAACAAGTTCCTTGTGTAAATAAGCACCATTTATCATATATCATAAACTCTTTCACTTATCATCCACGCATCCATTGCATCGATCTTCCATATCTTTATTCTTTTATTCCTCCATTTGTGTCCTTATCATAGATTAGTATTCAATGAGTATCTATCCCCATTAGTACTACTCGACATTATCCTAAGGTTAGTTTTTTTGCCTATATTGAGGTAGTATAAAACATGTGACTGGGGGCATACTCCTATACCTATGTCATTGGATCAAGCTCTTGTATATTCGCTTAAAGTTATTTCAAAATCTAAAAACATTTAAAAAATTCCAAAATCCAAAAAAATCTGAAACACTTCAAAATCTAAAAACATTGAAAACATTTCAAAATCCAAAAACATCCAAAATATTTCAAGATCCAAAACATCCAAAAAATTTAAAATCCAAAAACATCCAAAAAATTTCAAAATCCAAAAATATTTTAAACATCTCAAAATTTAAAAACATCCAAATAAGTTTAAAACTCCATAAAAGGTCCAAAACATCAAAATATCTCAAAAACATCATTAGCCATCATGTGCTAATATCCTAGTCCAATAATCGAACTACGATGCCTCTACATAGTTACATAGGCAAGGCTATATTCAATGAACCCTCAAGACATAGGGTTGTCCCTTAGGTCTTGTTCTCTTGGTCCAAACATTTGAAAAAATCAAAACATTCAAATATTCAAAAATACCAAAAATAAACTCATAAAACACAAAAATCCTAAAAACAACCTCAAATATTCTCAAAAAATTCAAAAAAATTAAAAAAATTGAAAAAAAAATCACCCATCCTATCTCACTTTCACTCACAATAAACTTTCAAACTTAATAAATTGATCATCACCTTTAGCCTTTGGTAACACAAACAAAAGTAGACACAATAATTGGTGAAACATAAACTTTAAATGTAAGATCCTAAGTCTTGATCATTGTCAAACATGTTGGTTAACACTTATATCAATGGCCTATCAAACATCTACAACTAAATCAATTAACACATGATACATGTCTTATGGATATATCTTTCCTACAATATACATCATCATTAGATATCACCCAAAACAAACTCTCTTTGGAAAGAGATATGATAACATTAACAGTTTGATCATTTTTATCTTTTCTTGGATTTATCTTGTTGTTTTGTTCCGATGATGTCTAAAATAATTTATAGAGGAAGATATAGGGCATTGATCATTACTTTTATTTTCTATTCTTGTTGGATTCCCTTGTAATACAACCCTAGCGAAATCTTGCCTTGTGTGTGCAAGTGTAGTCTCAAGTAAAATAATTTCTAGTACATATTAGGTTCTTCATACCTTTTGTGTATTAGTATCCTTAATTCAGTGACTTTATTCTTTCACGTGATCAAACAAGGTTTTTGTATGTCAGGTATGAACAAGGATACTCCTATCTATTTGCAGAGTCAAAGTCCATGCAATAGATACAATGCCACCCTAAATTATTCATACCTTGGTGCATCATGTCTATTTTCTATATCAAAAAGTAAGGATTTTTATGATGAAAATAGACCTAATATAGAATCAAAAGAAATATCATTCATCTTATCTCATCACATATCCAATAAAATCTCGAATAGTCAAAGGTTTGTTGGTATCTTGATCAATCTCAATAAAGTACTAATCTATTTCGATCATCCCATTCTTCTACTTCTAGCCATACTAAAATTTGCATCCATGTGTCATGACATACAAAAAAAAAATATAAATGCATTCATCTTGCATGCACAAATCATCAACATACATCTCATAGCATACATCCTGCATAATCATCACATATCATATGAACAATATAAAAAAAATCACCCATATCATCCATAGTATAACATCTCATCCATCCTACATCCACAAATCATTAGAAGCATATATATACACATACATATCACATCATGGTCATAATAAAAGAAATAACCATCATCCATCATGGAAACATATAATAACATCTCATAATATGACTAAATTCATCCATACATATATGATGCATTCATAAATGAAACATACATCACATAAGATCATAAACATGTAATAAGACAACATCATATATAAATGTTACATCATCGATCCTCTCATATATATACCAAAAAATGAATGTTATTATACATATCATAGTGTGTGATATAGATCAAAGATATACACGAGGCTATCCATACCCAATGAATGAATATACATCATAATCATGTCTACATCAACATATGGATATAAAAATATCTATATACATCAAGATCTATTCTGAGCTCCCCTAGTCATCTCAACTAGGAGTGGGCTTGTGTGGTGGTAATATCTACCACTATTGATCCCCTGACTATCCTAGAGAAGGCCTACCAACTGATGGACCCTCGGATGTGCTCAGTCCCATGGAAATCCAATTTGAATAATTAGGTTGTTGCATGTGATCTGGCACAAACATGTGGTACAGTGTTCAATAGTAGGTGGGCTCACTTTATACTGCTTAGACCTCCTGTGTACACCTAGCAAGTAGGATAACCTTCCTCGATGCCCGCATAGTTGCCTCTAACTATTGTCTCCTACCTATCTCTTGGGCTAGTTAGAGCTCTATCTACTGCCTCCTAGCTATCTTTGCATCTAGTTGTTCCTATAGTTGATCCCATTCCTTGCGGGCCTACTCTCACTCCTAATGGAAACCATCCCTCTCTTGGTGAGCTTGGTCCTACTAGATAGTACTCTAATCTCACTCATGGTGAGGTTAATCCCTCTCCTACATTACAACCTATAACCTCTAATCTAGGACCCCTACTACTACTACTACATACTGCTGCTGCTCTACCCAAGATGGAGGAACCTAAGGGGGACCTTGTGGTGGTCCCTGTCCAAGACCTTGACCCTAATCTCAAGGCACATCTACCTCGGCCCTTTGGAATTGTCTCCATTACCATCTAGGCTCATCTCTTTTCCTTCTATTGTTGCTTGCACATCCTCCTACTAGATCTATAAATTAGAAAGGTTTGTGTGTGGGTAAGTGCAAAAAGATGGGAGGCCAAAAAGGGGTCTTAAGTGGCCACTTTTTTTTCTAAAATCAGGAAATAATGACCTTGGACGTGAAATTGAGGATAGTAACACTCAAAAAATTTAGATGCAACAAAAACAAGGATCGTAGTACTCTGAATCTACTTTCTAAACTACTATTTTTTTTAAATGGTATAGATTAAGGGGTTCAAAAGAGGGAGCCACAAAAATTCGTGTTGTTTTTGTCAAAAAAGCATAACATAGAAACTTTTGTGGCTTTCTCAGAAGGATAACTTTTTTTTGGTATTTTTAAAATTTCTTCAATGAGAAATTAGCTAACAACATGTAGTTTATGCCCAATATTTC